>JBBPMC010000469.1:0-22176 GCA_038090115.1 Strobilomyces echinocephalus | reverse complement strand
TACTCAACCCTTTTGCAATATACCCACCTTGACAGGTTCCTTCACTGATAAACCTTTGCCAGTGTTTTGCAATGAGAATGGTTTCAAGGTGCTTATGCTGAATGATATCAACATTTCACCAGATCCTGGGTGGTACTTGCAATACAGTCGATAGTTACCGTGACCTCCCTTGCAGGAACTACGATACTATCATCTGTACTGCCCTCGCCCGCTATGTATCTCATGTCTTGCACGACGCGCGTGTGCCCTCGCCCACACGACCGTCGCCCGCTGTCTTGCAGGACCCGGTCGTGTCCTGCATGATGTCTGTACCGCCCTCCACGCTTTCCGGCCACGTCTTGCACGACGCGCGTGTGCCCTCGCCCACACGACCGTCGCCTGCTGTCTTGCAGGACCCGGTCGTGTCTTGCACGATGTCCGTGTCTGGCGGGCCTTCACCGTGGCCAGTTCGCCCATCCTCTGTAAACCGTCCTGCAGCGCATACCGCCCCGTCGCTGTGGCACCTGCAATAGTACGAGTCCTGTCCCTTCAATATTGACCATCAAAACTACTGGTAGTGGCTACAGAAATACAGCAAGACAGAACTACTCGTGCTGCATCACCTTTTGTCGTTTCAATGACTCATGGTGCGTCACAGTAGACTCAGATCGAATGTGCGCTGGCGACTCGGACCTAGCCCGCTTCACGTTTACAGGTGCCTGTAATTTGCTGTCCGGCGAAGCCTAAGTAAGTCTTCGTGTTAGAACGAGCAATTCCAGATGGCTAAGCAATACTCACCTGCCCGAGCAGCACCTCTACTTCCTCAGGTTCTCCCTTGAAAGTTGGTTCGTCCCCCCCATTTTCTTCTTTCTTGATGATGCATCGTTCAGCAGGTGTGCTTGAAGGCATTGCCTCGTCCAAAGGTACCCTTTCTTCGGTCACTTCGACCAACTGCTCTAGTAGGTTAGTTGACGACATAAACTCAACATTAAAGGGTACTTACGACATCTCTGCTGAGATCGTAATCATAGGTAATCGCGATCGCGTTGAATTTTATGCCGTATGGCACATAAACTTTGACCACTCGCGCAGGACGGACAGGCAGCATAGTGTACGTGGTATCAGGACTAGTGGGGATTGAATCGGATCTCGAACTGACGTACATAGCAAAGAACTTTGCCCATTGTACCTGAAGTTTTATCTTGCAAGATCCATGTTCAACATCCGCCTTGCAAGACAGTGGCATCCCTTTGTATCACATCACGCCTTTGCAAGTTTCACTCTGGCCTTTCGTGTCGTCATGTTAAACTGTCAAGATAAATTTGAATATATACGTATTCTAGAGTGAGGGATTTATGACAAGATGTGTGTTAAGTAGAGCCCGACCGATCCAAGACTGGTCCCGCATGTGAGTCACGATAACGACCAGCTATAAGACTGCGTTTCGGTGCCTCTGCAGATGCCCTGCGGCGCTTATGAGCTTCTCGAATCGGACCGGTTGACTGGGCTTCCTGAGCGAGAACTGGGCTTCTACGAGTCCTCTTCTGAAAAATCGCGTCGGGAAATCGACATCAGACATATTTGTCTGATCACTCACCAGCACCTGGGCTGCTGGCTTGATATCCTCCTTCTGAGCTTCCGTAGTTGCCCCTTGAGCCTCATTTCCAGCAGGAGAACCTTCAACAGCATAAGACGGCGACGCAGGTGCGGGTACAGGTGTCATTTCGGGAGGCACGCTGTCAACCGACAGAAGAGAAGAACGGTCTTGTTCCCGCGGCCTGGTGGCAGTGTGGACGTGGAACGTCTAACTGGTCAGCACCGACATAGACGATAGGCGAGAAACCCTAGCGCATACCAAAGGACCAGCGGACTCGGAATCATAGTCACATGTCACAGCTACGGAGTTCAGGCAAACGCCGGAAGGGATGAAGACTTCAATGATGCGGTCAGAGTGAACGGTGCGGCCGGTGCGGTTTGACATTGGAGAGAGGGACAGAAGATTTGAGCGCGAGGTACCTGCGCGCTAGCCAGATATAAGAGTCATGCAGGCCGCCAACCCCTTGTGCGGATTAATATAAATTCTTGGTTCGACATGCGCCGACCGGCGCATGATTAGACCTCACCCGTATTCCACGGACATCGGACGATTGATGGATCGCGGGAGGGCAGGGTTTTATATAAGCTGCTTAGTTATCATGCACCGCATCTCGTTGGCTTGCAAGTCTCCCTAGTTACTGTAACGACAAACCTCAAGATACGTTGGGGTATTACGCCAGATGTGGGCAAAGTGCTTCGCCAGATCATCTCTGAGTGCCGCCTGACGCAAAGCGTATGCTTTCAAGCCTTCCTCCAGAGAACGGTCATCCGTCACAACGAGTGCTTGTCTGTCCAACCACCAACGTGATTGCCAAGCCAGGAAATTGAGAATGCGTCGCTGTTCTTCGATCAACAGTTCAACCTCTTCTGCCCACCGACATGCTCGAGCATAAGTCTTACACCATTCGATACGAATGGCTGGTTTGGGAACAAGTTGGAGTTCGGACACGCAGAAAATAAATCATACGTACCTTCTTGCAGGCCTTCATCATCTTCGGCTTCCGTGGCACCTTCATGAAAACCACACGTCAACCAGATCCAGGACACCCGTCTGCGACCCTCGCTCGGCTGGTCCTCTGTTCCTTCAGTCATTGAACGAATGTCCTCATCACGAAGAAGGCGGAGTGCATTCTGCCAGCCGACCTTGCCCAGTAATGGAGAGAGTGCCACCAATGCACTGTGAGCTGCGCGATACTTAGCCACACTGGTATTTATCTTGGCGTCGACAGATTTGAGACAGTTGCGAGCGCGAGTGTTGGCCCCTTGCCCGCGTAAAAACCGGTCCTTGAAACGTAGCATATAAGAGCGGGAGCGCAGGCCTTGGCGCACTTCTTCAAGAGCGTCATGAGCTTGACCAAAACGGAGCTGCCACTCAATTTCTTCAAGTTTAATGTCCACCGGCACCTGGCGCCTAAGAGCTGATGGCAGCCAGAGTTCCAAGTGTTCCGGTTTCGGAATGGTGACAGACTCTGTAGTCGTCCTTGCACGAAGAGATGCGACACCAGGAACATACAAGGTCTGGACTACCATCCATCCTGCAATACGTTTTGTAAGCGAGTTGCTACGCTGTTGAAGCTTGGTCTTCTGTAGATCCGTGGCATGCTGACCAAGCATTCGCATATCAGCTCGCAGACGACGTCTGCAAACATGTTTATCAGTACTTTCGTGCGGGGACAAGATAGCATACTGTTGTTCCTCTAAATCTATTCCCATGCTGATGAGGACACTTGGCGACACATCTGCATGCACGGGTGGTGACTCGTCGATGGTTGCAGCTTCGTCTCTCGCCAGCTGGAGGCGCACACTAGCTTGCGTGATTGCTGAAAAGTAGTATGTAGTATTGCACGGGTTGGTTAATGGAAGCACATACTTGCGATCTTCACCTCGAATGGGTTGGGCTGCGACGGGTCGCTCTCCCATGCCTCCATCTCCTCTTTCCATTTGTCAAGTTGCGATCCATATCGTTGGGTGAGGGACTCTTCGAATACATGAAGATCATCTTGATGTTCGTTGCGTTCTGGCACCGCCTCTATTAATTTGCGCAATATTGATTCTCCTGAGATCCGATCAGTTTGAAATTTCTGCCAGTACAGCTGAAGTAACGTACCAAGTCCGATAAACTTCTTCCAATTACTGTCACCAATCAGATCGTCAAGCGTGTCGCGTCGATGTCCAGGGCCCATTTCTTTCGTACTAGATGCAACTGCATTGAGGGTCGACCAACCTCGCTCAGGTGCTTCGCCATCAGTCCGACCAACACCTTTCGTGTAGTTGAAGGAGAACTTCCATTGGCATTCGGCAACATGAGCCGGGAGGTGAAACTTAGGAACAAAGGTCGTGATTTTCTTCTCCTGGTAATGGAGATGCAGTGGATTCGGAAGCGTTTCCATACGTTGCCAAAGATGCCGCGCCCATTGGCAGACAATGTCATAGGAGACATGCAAGATTTTGAGATCAGTCTTGCAAACGGCCGAGAAAAAAAGATAGTCCATATTTGCATATCTGGAAACGAATAATATGCAAGACGAATAAGATGTCTTGCAAAGACTTACCGCTCTCCCTTTTGCAAATCACCGACGCCTCTCGGCAACTTCATCTCATGCCGCGCGCAACAGACAATGCCAGTTCCCGTAGCCGCAAGTCCTTCTGAGGACTTCGAATCTGCCGTGTTGACTGCGCTGTGGCCGGAGCACATGCTTTTCTGGTCGTTACATCCATGCTAAGTACCGTACATTTGCAAGCGCACTAATACGTACCTCTTGACGCGTGGTAGAATGCTCAGATAGATACAACTTGTATGACAGTTCCTCGACAAAAAATGCCCAACCGCGGCTCAGGCTGGGATCAACTGCGTCTTTTGAGATCGCCCTTCGCTTCAAACGGAAATTTGCGTCGATCGCAATAAACAGTGCGTACAGCCACCTTAGGAATGTCAGCACTTAATCAAAAGGCTGATAGATCGAATATTACTCCTTATCCTTCGGTGCCTTATCCCAGCCATCAGGGAGATTTTTCCCTGGCTGTGGACAAGCGGGACAGAGAACACAGCATTCGCCCTCTTTTGTGCCACTTGGGCCGGCTGGATCATGTCCTCGCCCTGAGCGCTTCAACATTTTAAGATGACGCCACTCGCGCGCCATTCGCATGAATTGCTCATATCGATCCTTATCACGACCGTTAGATGCAAGACCAAGTAAAAGGATTACGATGTGTCACCTTTGGGGGAGATATTCCTGAATTACTGCCACGACGCGCGAGAGAGTTGTAGTAGTGATAGACAGATACCTTAGACTCGAGCGAAAGGAGATGGAATTGTTCCAGAACGTTGAAAGTTGCTGCTGTGCGTGGTTTTTCAGTGCTCGCAGGAAACAGCCGATGTCGAAGCAGTTGTTGGACGGGAGTGGCCGCTGACTCACAACCACAAAACCGCAGCGTCACCGAGTGAATGCCATTACCACCGATGATGACAAAGTCGTCCGAGTGAGGTGCTTTCGGCACGCAGCAGCGCTCCCCAGTCGGATGTCCAAGTTGAATGACAAGCCCGAGCTCTTGGAGGGATCTACGAGCGTAATACGACCCTGTCCATTCCTGAACCAATGTGTCAGGATATATCCACCGGCTCACAACGTTACATACCTGAATTAAATGAAGGGGTTGGGTACCATGTCTCGACACTATGCACTCCTTACAACACTGATCGAGTGCCAAACAATCGTTGCAGCGGTACAATGCCTGATTGGCATGGCATACTGAACACACAGTGAAGCCGCACCGTCCCTCCATGCGAATGAGCTCGCGGAGAAAATCATCACGGTCGTGTTCCATCCATCCAAGGATAGGAAAGTCCTGCCCACGCATTAATTATTAGGGAAAAACCCTTGGAACAAAACTTACTCCCGCAGTCCGTTTCCTGGGTACGTCATCAAGAATGGAAAGGTCGACCTCCTCGGGCAAGGAATCAACACAGTCCTCGGGGTTAAAGATAGGAAGGCCTGGATCGGATGCTGGATGGAGGACCGCGGACGATGTGAGCTTCTTAGGGTTCAACACCTTGTAAGAACGTTTCGCAACATGGAGTGTTCCAGAAGAGTCTGACTGCAATTTAAGGTGGCGCCCGGTGGCTGCGGAGGGCCGTCCGCTCTGCGTAGCATGTACTTTGAATCCTTCGAGGCGCTTGAAGCGCAGCGCGTCTTTCCGTCTCGCAGCATTGTTGGTGTCCACGGCACCTGCTTATATTATTGAAAGCGTCAGCGGAATTGTCAGATTGCCCACCATTGGATTGGGCTACTCTCCCCAGGGAGTCTGGATTGTCTTCGACAGAAGTCATGTTCACGTCGTCGTCGTGGGGTTTGCAAGACTTCAGGTTGCTTGTGTCTATTTGGAGTCGGTGCCGCGAGTGATTTGCTCCCGTCACAATCGCACGCGTAATTGGTCCAAAGACCGCTGCTTCTGCATGCACATGTAACAAGGTGAGACGGTGTTGGTTCCTTTTTTTACTGCTTCGAGCGACGTAGACAGGCGAGCTATATAAGCGTCGTCTTTACCTCGGTCGTCTCCAAGTTCAGCTTGAACATATTCCACCGTGTTATCAGCCACCATGTCGAATCCGTCTGCTCCGCCTATGCCCCAAGCTGCAGGGCACGATGAGCTTGGTATGCGTCCTTGAAGTCTACCCAATCCTCACTCTGACTGCGCTGACAGATACCGCGATGAAGATGCTTGCTGGTTTGGACATGTCGGCTGATACCGCGGGGAAACTCATCGACTTCATCCTCACTACCACGAAGGCACATTCTGATGCGGTCGGTTCTGATTTCAGCAACACTGACTCGTCGCCGCTGAGCTCGCCCACATCACTTTCTCTCGTCGATGGCCCATCTTCCCCCAGCCTCCTCTGGGAAGCGGATGAAAACGATGACGCCCAAGTCCTTCCCTTGCCAGCTGGCAGTACGCCCCCTCCCTCCGCCGCTCTCGCTGTTCCCGTCGAGCTTCCTGCCGTCCTCGTGGAGGCTTCTACTTTCGTTGCAGAAGCTCACTCTGCTACCCTCGCTGCCACCGTTGCAGATGCCTCCGTGAATGCCGCGGACACTCTCCCTCCCGCTCCTGTCATCGCGGACGCCCCAGTTACCGCCGCGGACACCCTCTCCATGGCTCCTGTCGTACCAGATGCCCCCGTCGCTACAGCAGACACTCTCCCTGCCATTCCTGGTCTCACAAATGCCCCCGTTGCAGTCGCGGACACACTCCCTGCCGCTCCTATTGTCGCAGATACCTCCGTTGTCACCGCAGGCTCTCACCCTGCTGCCCCTGATGCTGCCCTCGTCGCCACCATGGGGTCTCTCCCTGCCGCTCCTGTTGTTGCCGCCCCTGTTGTCACCGCGCCTGCTGCAGCTCCGATTATCGGGGTGGTTCTGAATGCCGGTCCGCTGTTCAGCCCAACAGGTCCATCCCACCTTGTCGGTGAACCCGGCAGCAACCTGCATGTTTACGAGAACTTTGTCTTCGAGATGCCGGAAGATAACGCCCCTGGACCTTTCTACTTGGTCACCAAAGGTCGGCGTGTCGGCGTGTTCTCCGGATGGTAAGTCGCCTATCTGACCACTGTTTCTACTTTACTAACGTGCATTTCAGGCACTTGACATCACCTTATGTAATCGGTGTCAGCTGCGCGTCTTTCCGTCGTGTCCCGTCCCGCCAGGCTGGCTTGGCTCAGCTGATAGAGGCCATTGACCAAAGCCTTGCAGAGTGGTTGCGTTAGCTCTCCGCCTAACGTTTTTCTTGTTCGTACGCAACCGCACTTCTTGTTAGTCGTTTGGCAACATCAATATAAATCGTGTCCGAGGCTCCGCAGCGCTTAGTCCGGACTCCGAGGCGTCCGACTTTAAATACTCTATTCACGCCCGTAGCAGATCCGACCGCAAGAAATCATTATCATCGTGAGAACCCCCCCCTGCAGCCATAAAGTCTAAATGACACATACTTATGATATCGCTGTGTTCTTGCAAGCCGCTCACAATATGTCACTGAGATCATCACGCTCTCGTGCTACAATTAGGAAAGAAAACATCACCGTTGGCTGTAAGTGCCAAATTCCTGCGCCCGCTGTGAGATTCCTACGCTGATTGGACAGCACTTTTGACCGACATCCGCCGTGCGGACATACCGCTATCACGGGCTGACACACTCGTAGCGGCGATACGACTTTGTGCATCCTATCTTGCAGCGCAACGTCGTGATCAAAGTCCGTCTCACGCAGTGTGAAGCCATGTTCGTCGCTAATGCCCTTTTTAGTTTGGCCCCGTGTCACGCTTCCTCGTCCTATGACTGACAATCTCGTCGTGCCGACGGGTCACGAAGTTGCCGAATATAACGGATTCCCGTACATCCAACCATTAGAGAACGTTGGAGGGTCATTCTATATTGTCACACGTGGTAGATTGGTGGGCGTTTTCTTGCATTGGCATGGAACTTCCTCGACTCCGCCTAAGCAACCATGCTGACAATATACTCAGGATCAATGCTGCTCCCCATGTTCTTGGGGTCTGTGGAGCTGTGTACGAGAGGGTCAGTTCCGGAGACATAGGCTGCCGTCTCTTGTTGGATGCTATCGATGACAACATGGTCCTGTATCTGTAGTCTAGTCGAAAATACGGGTAACGCGGAGCAAGCAGATTCTTCGCTATATTATCAGACGAAGCTAAGATCAGTCGACTAGATTCTCTGCTATTTTATCGGAATACTGGAGCAACGTGAACGCCAGTGCTCATAGAATGTGGCGCCGCGCAACGTTCTTGCACGCTCGATTTATGTAACCATTTTCAGATACCCGGACCTATTACCGGCATAGCCGGCAGTCACCAAAAAGAGGTATGTAGTGCCGAGCCAATCACTGCTCATACATTATGTGAAAATATCGTTGAAACATTTGAACCTGTATTGGATTTGTTTTGCAGACGCACGGGTACAGCTGTCGCGATGTTGATAGAGTATACACTAATGTCAAAATCTGACGTGTGCACAAGCTAGGACAACACTGTAGAAGTAAATCTCCTATGGCGTACCAAAAATCGACGCTTACTTGGACTGAGTTCTGTATGCTTATCTACATCACAGCATTGATGTCCCATTTTACCGTCACCGCCACATCACCTCCCTTCAAGGTGACTCACACAGTCGACGTTCAGCCCTCTAAGTCTCATGGGTCGGCCTAGGCTCTACTTTTCTGCGGAGGAGAGAGTGATCGCTGCTCGCCGTTACCGTGCAAAATACTATGAAAAGTAAGCTGCCGCCAATCCTTGAATCAAAGCAGCTGACATCTCGTCTCCAGGAATCGTGACACCATCAACAAAAACCTTGCCGTCAAACGTAGCACGAGAAAAGTGGACAAGCTTAAGTACATATTTCTGTCGTTGTTTGGTCAGTCGGTTTGAACAGAAAATGCAGGGCTGCAAAGGAGTCCGTGCAACTCATCGGGGAGCCTTCTTCACACCCTGTGCTATCACGTCGGTATGTTGTCTACTAGAATCCATACTGGTAACCCTGGCTCAGTTTAAATTTAAGTGCTGGACGCCCGAAGGGTAAACGGAGTCGTCGGGAGCCTCTGTCGTGGTAGATTTTTTGTTAACCTCAGAACTCGCCGACTAACTGTTCAATGTCCTGCCAGTGACTCCGAGGCTGCCATTGAAGCGGAACTCAGACAAATCATCGGAAGGTCCTCTCGCGAGTGTGTGGATGCCCTCTGCAAGCAGTTAATTTCTTCGGGCGACTACAGCGAGATCTCTGCAACACTCTCGGCTGTTGAAGGGCTAAATAAGCGCATACAGAGGTTGGCTAGCGACCTATGGTGGGTAGGACGCGGGGCTCTTGTGACCGAGACATCACTCTCCAAGATCGTTTCCTCTGTCATCAAAGTCCTCGAAGACCTCTTACTGAATGCCATGGAAGGAGCTGACATCGGTGGACTGGCGCGCAAGGAGCTGTTGCTATATCAGGTAGCTCCCGATATCACCTATTCAGTAGACACTTAAGAACGCATGCGCATGTTTACTCCAATCAGCACGGCTCTTTCCCTAGCGACAGCACTCGATTCTGTCCTCTCATTCATCCAGATCTGAATCTGGTGGTGAATCCGATCGTTTTTTGTGTACTGACTTGGTACCAAATACTATCGAATGGTGCGGCTATTTAAATCCAAGTCCACGGTTTAACTTATTCCTCTCCCAGGTTGCGACGCAGTCATCCGTGTTTTGCACCACTTCCTTGTCTCTCCTCGTCCACCGTCATCTCACGCTTTTTTTTGTGTCCGAGCGTACGTCCCACTCGTCGGTGCATACTGCTGTAATCATCCACGACGCATCCAGTAGCTGTTGGACGCGTGTCGAGCTTGTCTGTGATTGTTCACGTCCCTTAGCGGCGTGTACACGCGTCCTCACGCGTTTTCTTGCATCTGAACGTGCGTTATCTTGAACCACGCATCCCTATTGCTCTTGACACGTTCGCATCCTCTAGCAACACGGTGTAGACGCCTTTTTGCACCCCTTGCATCGGAATGTGCGTTTTGCTGGACAATGCTCTGGTCGCTCCTAACATGCCACCAATCAGTTCTCGCCACCCGTCCTCCACGTCTCTCGGACTGCGCCGGCTTTCGTGCTGTCAGCGTATCCTCACCAGTTCAGTACGTATCATTTCATGGCTCATGTCTGATGTGTTTCTAACGCCCTGTCTCAGCAATCGCTACATCTCTGCTATTCTCCCTGACCCCAGTACGCTTGGCTACTATCGACTAAGAACGGTGAATAGTCGTCTATGCGATACTAGTACCGTTACTAACCAACAATCAGATGCCCACAGAGTGGACCACACCGGAACAAAAGGCTTTCCTTCGCGAAGAGCTTGCCAACTACAAGAAGATTGGTTCCCGCGTCTACGCCAAGCAGTGGGAAACCCTTTACCGAAAATGGTTCCAGAAATGGCCAGAACGCGCGCTTGTACTACCCGGTGTGCCGGACAATGCCACACTCGCCGAAGACCAAGTCGCGTTGATCAACACTGCAGTAACCAAGCGTCAAGATCAGCTCCGCCGATGGTTGCAGTGGCACTCAGGGGCTGGGCTTAACCGCACTGCAAAGAGAAAGACCGCAAAACTTGTCAATACCCTTCTGAAGTGCAACAAGCGCATCAAAAAACCCACCGAGATATATTCCAAGCTTTACTTCAAGACGCGTATCCAGCCTCATATGGGCAGAGGGATCCCTATCGCGGAGATCAACAAACGCATATGTGAGATGCTCGAAAATGAGACCCCCGAAGTCAAAGCCGAGGTTCAGGGGATGTACGATGAGCAACGCAAGAACCCGAAACAGAAGGGGAAGCGCAAGGGGTCTGACGAACCTGACTCCGAGGATGAAGATGACGTCGAGGAAGATCCGGTTTGCATTCATAAGTGAGAGGAGTACAGCATTCGAGCGACACTTACTGACGCATTTCAATAGCAATATCCAGGAGTTGGGCCCGGCGTTAAAGCAAATGCTTCAGCATTTCGAGGACAAAACGGGGTGGAAGTTCACTGTTTTGATGGGTGGACCTGACCCTCTGGATCTGGAAAGCGGAAACATCATTACGAGGTCAGCGAAGCTGTCACCAGAATAATAACATATATTTACATCGGTCGACAGTCTCCACACCGGCAAGACGAAGGATGGTTACGACTTTGCCGACGTGTATCAAGGGTTCGACAATGAAGTGGTGGAGGCATATGGTGCATTCCTAGGAAATGTTTTCGGTGAGAATACTTCTGGAATACATCGTGTCACGAGACTAATCACCAATGCTGCAGAGGACACGAAGGGCACAACCATCAAGTCGAAGAAAAGTGGTGAAGGTGATGGGGAAGCAGAGGCGCGTGACAATGATGATGGCGAAGCTGGTGCTGCCGGCGAGGTCGATGGCGGAGGTGACGGTGACGGTGACAGCGACGTCAACCTCGAGCAGATGACCGGAACAGAGGGAGTGACAGTGATGGACGACGAGGGGCCTGTTTATATTCCCCCCACACATGCAAGTGATGCAAGATCTCCCTCTTCGACTTTCGACTCATCGCTCACCAATCTTGCAAACATATCGCCCACCACCGGCGGTCCTATAGCAACCCTCCCTCCTGGTCCTGCAAATTCGTGCCCCCCTTCCAGTCTTGCAAGTTCTATGTCGCTCACCCCCAATCCCATCGGCAATTCTGCAGCGCCCGCTCCTTCCGGCGGTCCTATAGCAACCCTCCCTCCTGATCCTGCAAATTCGTGCCCCCCTTCCAGTCTTGCAAGTTCTATGTCGCTCGCCCCCAATCCCATCGGCAATTCTGCAGCGCCCGCTCCTTCTAATTTTGCAAGCTCTACCTTACCTACAACGCCCCCTTCATCTGTCGCGACTGCCCTCACAGCTGATCCTGCAGTATCTGGACTGCTGACCACCAATCTTGCAACATTCGTGCCATCTGTCGCGCATCCTTCTCCACTTGCAATCCCCCATCTGAATCTTGCAAATTTCACATCGCCCGTCAACCAATCCATGACCGTTTATACCCCAAATCTTGCAGGATCCATGGCTCCCATCAATCTGTCCGATCCGACAATGAATAATCTCATGTTTGAGGCGTTCACCGATGTCCCCAATGGCGCGACGTGTTCTGGATTCAATGGGTCCTGGGCCAATCAATGTCAAACTATGCCCTTCATGAGTAACCCCGCGATGGGAATGAGCAGCATGGCACCAAACGGGCACTTCGATACGTTCTCGGGATTCAACTTCAATCAATTCGGGGCGTTTGACAACGTCAACCAGAGTTACACCTCTTTTGGCTTCAACGACCCGTGCAGCCAGTTCAACTTTGGTGGCACCGCAGCCATCCCTATGTCCGGTACTAATTCGAGCGCTCCCGGCCCTGCGACTATAGGACTGGAATTCTCATCCGTACCAACTGACGGCCTCTCTCGTTCAACAGAAAATCATGTCGCTAGCCCCACAGAGAACCCTACCAGCGGCGTGACGGTATCCGAATCAGCTGCAAGCCCTCGTCTACCGCTCTCTGACATAGTTGTCCAACCTGCGCTTCCACTTCCTCCTACGGAACTGGGTACGATTAGTCTGCCACACAATCACCAGGTCGGGAATGACACACTAATGTCTTCTCCTGGACGTTCCAAGAGGAAACCGGTCCCCTCCCAGCGTGCCCAGCGCGATAATGCCATTGGGAAGGAGAATCAGGTACCCAATCCAGCTGCCGGTGGAGCGAAAGCCAAAGGGAAGAAGAGGAACAGACAAGCCGAACTGGATGGGAACGGTGGAAATTCTAGAGATGGTACCCCGAAAAAAAAGTAAGCAGCCAGGTTACTCCAAAAGCGTGACCTTACCCTGGCCATAGAAAACGCAAGGTTGTGAAAGGGAACCAGTCCGGGTAGTGGGTCCGTAGCTTGTATTCTTGCCTCATGTTCATAAATTGCTCGTGGCGTTGGTCGTGAAAGGGAACCGGTCTGCTTAGCGGTTTTGTAGAATGTGATAAGTAGTTGCGAAATTTCACTTGTGTTATCCCTCGATGTCGCATTGGCGAGAATACGCTGTACGAACAAGTGTCTATTGCCCTCAACAACCTCGTCAGTCTAGATCATGTACATTACATTATGTAACTAAAGTTTGATATTCATGCGCGCTGTTTGCAGAGGCGGCACTACGTACCGCATGGTAGGGATTCCACGGCCATGCGAGCGGCGGCAGGGGGTGTGATCTTGCAAACGAGCTGACAGGGAATGCATTGCAGAATGGGGGAGAATGCAAAGTGGAGGAGTCGGGGGACGAGTTTGCAAGGGTGGTGAAGGAGTTTTGTACACTGTATTGATAGGGCGACGGTTTTGAAGTGCACGTTGAGGCGGGAACGCAAAGGCATCAAAGGGGTTCGTATGCTGTATGGTGAGAAGGGGTGCATGGCAGCGAAGGGGAAACGGACAGGTTTTACAGGGAACGCACGTAAGAAGTGTGGGCTGGGTAGGGGACGATTTTTGCGAGGGGCCGGGGGTTTTGTATGCTGTACACAACAGGGGCCGACGGTTTTGCAAGGGCAGCGACGAAGTTTTGTGCGCTGAATAGGGACGCATGCAAGGAGTGTGGGGAGGAGTTTTGCAAGGGCGAAAGGGTTTTTGCATGCTGAATACAACGCCAAGATAGTTTTGCAATGGACGAGCGCGCGCTGAATCGGGGACGGTTCTTGCAAGGGGTCGTCGGCGAAGAGGTTTGTATGCTGGATGTAACGGCTAGACGGGGCGACAGTTTTGCAAGGGATGCAAGAAGTGCGGGCTGGGCCGGGGACGATTTTTGCATAGCGCGCGCTGGATCGGGGACGGGTTTTGCAAGGGGTTTTGTACGCTGGATGTGGCGGCTAGATAGGGCGACAGTTTTGCAAGGGACGCATGCAAGAAGTGTGCGCTGGGTCGGGGACGGATTTTGCAAGGGGCCGCCAGCGATGGGTTTTGTATGCTATATACAATGGTGAGGGACGGTTTTGCAAGGAAAGCGTGCAAGAATATTAAAACGTTGCAGACTTCCTGGCCCGTAATTCACTACTGTGGGTTCTGCAATACAGTAGTCCCTACGATCACTGGACTATTATGCAGGATTCTAACTCCATAGCCTGAACATTTCCACCGCCATCCACAATGCATTCCCGTCGCCGAAACTGGAATGCCTCATACTCGACACGGACAGAGGAGATACGTGGTCGATAAGCACTCTTATAATGCTTTGATGGACGCTCCACAATCTCCACCTCTTCGTCTAGCGTTAATTAATCATAAGCTTACTGTCACGTGCTGCCTGGGAGTTGTACGTACCTGGAGATTGAGAAGCAGGCTTGATTGGACGCTTAGCTCGCCGCGAGCTTGGCAATGCCTTGGAGGTACGTGCAAGTGACTTTCTCGCAGACTTGATCTGCAGCTTCGTATTGAACTCCTCCTCCAGGTCATCTTCTAGATTATTCTGGTCGAAAACAGTCATTTGATTAGCACCTCGCTGAGTAGATATCAATTTGCATGTACTTACTGGTTCATTCAGCACGAGACGAAGAGAGAGTGCATTTCGCTTCATGTCCTTATCAGACAGCACACCAATTGACTTGATGCGAGCATAGAGCTGCCCAACTGTTACATCTGACGTATATGACTGTTCAAGGTGAAAGCAGTCATTGGCTGAGTAGACAACAGCGAAAATTGCGTTTTCACTGAACAATTACCTTGAGCAGATGAATCAAAGAAAAGGACAGTGACAAACCGGTCAAATGATGGCAGAGCAACATTTTTCGCCTGGCGGGATTCCTCGTAAACACTTGAAGCCTTCATGAGGATTTGCGTAAGGATATTTTCTGCATTCTCTTGCATTTTGACCATCACGTGTGTTTGAGGGATATGATACTGAATGGAAAGTGATGACGATCAAGAGATTATCATGTTAGTGAGCGCACGAACCTTTTTTGGAGCCTTGGACTTATCCGGAGGAGATAAAAACATGCTAACAAAAATATTCAAGGTCTCGACACGGTTTTGTCGTTTGAGTACCGCAGTTGCCTCATTGACCTGGGAGGCTTTCTGTAGTCCAGGGTTCTTGGGGCGTGTGTTCAAGCGATGCTGAGAAGCTTGTGACGAGTGAAGTTCCATGCGCTTTAAAATAGAGTCTTCACCCATAGTTGTCTGCGTTCTCGAACGTTGAGCCAGCAGACCTCCGACACCAGTGGTATGCCGCGAATGGCTCGTGTACATCGACCCCGACGGAGCTGGTAAAGAATCAATATATAACGTGGCAATGTGCCCGGTTGACTTACAGGTGTCACAGCTCGCACAGATTTTTTCGGTCAGAAACCGAAATGTGCAGCCACATTGCTCGCACTGTGGCAAATCCTATGGACATGTCAAGGGAGAATAAGCAGTTACAATGGGTCAGTGACGAACACGTCAGCTCGACGGGAACGACGCACCTTGATAGATTCATCGCAGGGGTCAGATGCTCGCTTGATACACTTGGAACATTCATCCGTGTCCAGCTGCGGAAATGATTTTGA
The DNA here is from genome assembly GCA_038090115.1 of Strobilomyces echinocephalus. Lineage (NCBI taxonomy): Eukaryota > Fungi > Basidiomycota > Agaricomycetes > Boletales > Boletaceae > Strobilomyces > Strobilomyces echinocephalus. The sequence goes on along the minus strand of JBBPMC010000469.1, from coordinate 6,509 downwards.
ACAACTGGTACAACGGGTCATCCTGCAGGGGATGAACACTGCACGTGCATTTACCTGTCACCTTTTATGCTCTGAGCGCACGGACCATGAGATTGCTAGCGAGAGTAACCTCATTAGGTGGAGTGAAATCAAGGGTTGTCACTGACACCATAACCACTGCGAGACTCACATGGGAGTTTGGTCTGGGGACTAGGAGGGTATCCCAAGATCGCAAAGAAAGTTCGGGAGTGCAGAGCTCAGTGTATGATCACAAGACGTTGAAATTAGTAAGCGCGAGTCGCCTTATCACTCATATCTTCGTGTGTCCAGAGTTCCCCTTCCTCGCCAAACTCCACGTAGCTACAGTACTAGAACTAGTAGTTATGGATTCCCCTTTTTATTTGGCTGTCTAAAGAATTCTCGCTCGTGGTACTGACTCTGCTCGTTCGTTTCACTCTGGGTAGTGATGCCACCCCGGTCGTACGAGGATTAGCCGAGCTCGGCTGTGCCTTCATACCTCGAAATGGTAACCTGATCCCCCTCGCCCACCGTAATGAGGCGTGGTAAAAACCGACCATGGTTGTGGTAGCGGTTCAAGGAGCCCCTCATCTCCGCGATCTTCAAACCTTGCTCTGAGTATCGACCACCATGCCACGTATAGATCCAGTGGGTCCTCATTCTGGAAAGTACTCTTTTTCTACAGATTCGACAATAACATGGTGACCTCTGGCAAGGACTTGAACGCCGACGTGATCCCCACGACGACGGCGCCAAGCTTGGCGATGAGGACGTCGGAATTCTCAAATCGAACGAACTATCTCCCCTGCCCTCGCCGTACGAACCGTGGCTCAAGATCAAGAGACATGCCACACCGACTCCTCGTAGCAGTGCGGCGTCTCCAGGGGACCACCAAGGTGCTCGTACCTCACCACGGAGAGGCTGTCCGCGAGACGTTCGGTCAGGCTATTCGTTCATGGGAACGTCTTCTCCTCCGAGTCCAAGGGAACTGTTGATCACTAGCGACAGACCATGCGCGTCCACAGGCGGCTCGTCTTGTCGACTAATCTGGCTACTGCAGTCTGCTCACGACGATCTGGGCAAGTCAGGACGCTCGCTCGTTCGCGTTCAGGCGCGCTGACGCTCGACAAACCTGAAGCGAACGAAGCAGCTGAAAAGGCATGTCGATCATGCAATCACAACGCTCCTAGCCCCACGCCAAACGGTATAGTTTTGCACAAACCACCCCGTCTGACGGACAGCCCATCCTGGGTCTGGAAAAGTGTCCCTCGCACTTTTTTTTCTCCCTTCCGTCCTCTTCTTCTCGAAGCCAAAGGCAGTTCACGTCGCTCACAACCCTTCTCTGACGCATACATCCAGCACCTAACTACCACGTGCGCTCAGCGCAGGAATCGACGTTCGACGTGCCCAACTGGTGTGTTTTCCCCCTGCGTGCTTGCGACGCCGCTGACGCTCCTCCCCAAGTAGACTCAGGGGTCTATGAGGTACTGTACGACACGATGTGCGACAGCTGTGAAGCTGTGCCGACAGGCCAGGCACAGTCCACCAATTGAGAAACAACTCTATGGCGCGCACGTAGCTATTGTAGAACAATCGGCGTACGATATTGGATCGGCACGAAGTTGAGAAACCGAGAAAACTGTATGGGAGAATACCAGACGCGCACGTACGGACGAAGAGGTGGATGATCACCAGGCACGCTTGGATACCGGATGAGGAAGGGAAGAGCTGATGCTGGTACCCGGTAGTGAGTGGCAACTGGCACGGTGGTGAGGCTGGTGACGTTGCCCTGTCCATTAGCGTGACGATCGGGTAACATTGACCTTGCATAGTATGCACACACAGACGCTCCGGCTGTACTATTCGTTGTCTTTCCCGCTCGTCCATCCTTGACCCACGCGCTCGTGTGCGACTGGATGGGCGGTGCAAGGGTGAGTTAGAGGACTGGGGCCAGGGCCCGCCGTCTGGTGCCCCTCTCCGAGGATCAGGGCCGGGCTGCCAGAGCACAGGAGGGTGGCGTACAGTACGTACAGTGGTGGGTAAAGGAGCGGCATTGGGTCGCGGTTTCGAGCCAGCGAAAGCTCTCGCCAGGGGGAACCGCTATCCTGACTGCTGCCCTTCCGAGTTCGTATATGAGGCGTACTCCTTGTCTTAAGGCCTACCGAAGGACTTGGCTGTCACGGCACGAGGCCAATTGCAGGGGCGCTAGTGGCATGCAATACTTAGAGGAAGTTTCCTGCTCTTTAACCTGATCGAGTCAGGCACCTACAGATGCCCACGAGCAGGGACAGTCCTTTCGGGGTCCGTACCAGTGTTTGGTCGAGGCCATGCGGCGGTGGTAACATCCCGCCGTGGCATCCACCCTCCCGCCCGTCCAACCGAGCGAATTCACGAGGACACAGACGTGAGCCCTTGGTAGAGGCACCAGATCGATTCAGAGGACGACAAGGATGATGGACTTGGCGGGCACGAGCGTGATCGGGAAGGCGGTTATAAAAAGTGATTTGTGTATGCTTCGGCGCGGAATATGCGTCGTGATTCGTCAGTGGTATCGGTTGCCAGCTTCTTGCGCAATCTCCGGCGCTGGTCGGCAGCCGCGCTTGGTCCACAGGGTTAATGAAGGCCTTAAAAGGCTGCAGGATGGACGCCCATCGACATCCTTGATCTGGCACTTCAACAAACATGTCTCCCAACGTATGGCTGCATGGGATAGACGGTGAGGGTCGGACGAGGCGATTGAAACGACGACGCTGACGAGACAAGAATTGATTCGGACAGTGGACAGGCGTAGCCCAAGGACGAGTCCCCGAAGCCACACGACACCGACGACGCCAAGCAGACAAAGTTCCTGGAGGAGAAAAGGACCGGCCGACATCCGTTGTCCAGACGATGTATGCTGCGTCGCATTCTTCGTCGACAGGGAACACCTCGTGAGCGGGGACGAAGGTGGGAAGATCCGGTGTTGGCGAGTCGACGACGGCAGCGAGGTGGGTGCGCCGATGAACGCGGGGAGCGCTGTCTGCGCCATCGCAGTGTCACGAGACGGCAGATGGATCGTGTCTGGGACGAAAGACGAGGTGCAGCTGTGGAACGCCGAAACCCGGGAGAAAGTGCGAGAGATCCGAGGGCACCGTGACGAGGTGTGGGCGGTGGACGTCTCGCCCGACGGGACCAAAATCGCGAGCGGGGCGAACGACAAGACTGCCTGCGTCTGGTCGCTCGCGACTGGCGGACGACTTCTCGGACCATGGACACACGAACACTGGGTCGCCGCTGCCAAGTTTTCCCCCAACGGTCGTCTCGTCGCCACCGCCACGTCATACCGCAACTCTGTTCGGGTCTACGACCAAGACGGCCGATCCCTTTTCGACGTCACCATCCGAGTCGGCTCGTATGTGAACAACTCCCTCGCCTGGTCAACCGACGGAAAGCGTCTCCTCGTCTTGTCTCACGACGCCATCATCCTTTCTCTCGACGTCGCTAGTGGCAAGACAATCGCGAAGTGGGCCATTCACAGTATCGACGGACATCCATGCATCGCTCTCGCAAGCAACGGCACGTTCATCGTCGCCTCTGCTGGTTCATCGCTCTCTTTCTGGGACACTACCACATGTCAACACATCAGTTCCGTTCAGCTCAACCGTCAGGTCCTCTCCCTCGCTATATCACGCCACCACAATCTCGCGATCAGGGAAGGCAAGGTAGTTTCCCTATGCAACTTGGCGGATAGGCTTCCCTCGTCGTACTTGGTCGACGTGAGTAAACTTTGGTTCGCGTATTGGTCTTTGACTGCTTTCCTTTAGACGCGAGAAGACATACATGTGCAAGAAAACACAGGTACGTCCGAGTCGTTTTCGTCTGAACAGCAAATCATTCATATCTACCAGGCAATGACAGTGCATCCCCTGACAATATTATCCAACAGCTGCGCCGCGAACTCGCCAACGCCCAGCATGCTGCGCAGGAGGAAAACGGGTTGCTCCGTACGTCATTTTTCTAAGGGGCGTCACGTTTTGCTAACGACCGTGTCCGTCAGGTGACGAAATCGCACAGCTTAAACGAGCCAACCAGGAACTTCAATGTCACATCCGCGTACACGAACAAAAGCACCGATGTGAAGATCTGTACGCTCAAGGCCAGACGTTTAATGCTACAAAACATCTTCTCGAGATGGATGACACTCTGGGTGTGCACATAATGAGCGACAAACTTCTCTCTGATTGGCTTGCGGGTGAATCTCGTCTTGTCGTTCAATCGAAATTCTAATACCATCTATGAGATTTCACGAACAGGTGTATCAGGACTTTGGAAAAACTTGGCGACGACGCGTTGAACGCCAGAGAACTGGAGGAGACGATTACAGCCTACGCTGCTGCACTGTCGCTCAATTCTCCACCCCCACGTCTACTTCAAAAGTGGGTACGCGCTGCACTGGCCAGCTGCCCAGTACGTGAAGTGTCGCGTGCCGGTGTCAAAGTATGCTCGCCTTGACTACTTGGATTACGGACGCTAACCATCGGCGTAGTTCAAGGTGTCGAAATTTGCCGTGTACAGCACCGTTTGCAACACTCTCGAAGAGGCCGGTCGCCTCTCAGAGGCAATGGAGGCATTCTGGCAGATGCAACAGGATCTACACGACACCGGAACCGGCGACGAGCGAATGCAGTGGGAGCATGGTACGTGACTTTGGTGGCATCGCTAGTAAAGCCGAGTCATACCTCTTGCTCAGAATTTCGAGAACGCTGCGCCGGAAAACTGGCGAACCTCGGTGATATTGCAAGGGACGGCAAGAAGTATGAAGAGGCAATTCGAAACTATTCGGACGCAATATCGCTTGAGCCGACGACCCGCAATGAAATCCTTCTCAAGCACGCCGATGAGGTTCGGATCAGGTTACCTGCCATGTCACATGTGCCTCACTGACATATGGTTCATCAGCTTCTCAAGCTCGACCCGTCATCACACAAAGCGTACCAAGAAAAGCATATTGCACTGCATGGCATGGAACGTTATAGCGAGGCATTCGAGGCATTCAAGGAGATGCTGATGATCTTCGAGCTATCGGGTGATCCAAAACTACGTGGTAAATGCTTCCCTTCTTCCACATTCAGCCCTTGTGAAATCCCGCAAATAGAGCTTCGTCATCGGTATGTCGATGCAACTTCGGCGATTCGAAACGAGGTCGAGGAAGCCGTCCGCTTCTTGCCGACTGTGCTCATCGACACCGACACCGGTCGTTTATACGATAAGACGCAGCAAGCAACTGCTTTCGAGGAGCTGCCAATTTATGACGAACTCCGTTCGTCCATGACAACGGCCCTTGATCGTTCTCGTATTCAAACAGAGGTATCGAAGTTCTATCGCTACGTCATGTTCTCGCACAAGTGGCAACCCGGCGAACCCACAATCCAGCAAGTCGAAAACGACTCTGTCTACCGCCTACCGTCGTCTCCGACATTTGACAAGCTGCGGAATTTCTGCAAGCTCGTGGTCACCCTTCAGTACAAGTGGGCCTGGAGCGACACGTGTTGTGTCAATCAGCTCGACAAGGGCGTCCAGCAGGAGTCGATCGTCGCCATGTTCCGGTGGTATCGCCAGTCGTCGCTGACGGTGGTCCACCTTCTCGGCGTCTTGTCGGAGCGGCAGGAGGCTGGCTGCCTCTGGAGGAGCATATGGAACATGCGAGGGTGGACATGCCAAGAATATGTCGCTTCCGAGGTTGTCCAATTCTACACCGAGGACTGGAAGCCATACCTCGGACTCGAAATCTTCAACCATAAGGAATCGCCAGCAGTCCTCTCGGAGATGGAACGAGCAACAAACGTCACCACGCAACAATTGACCGTACTCCAACCAGGTTTAGATAGAGCCCGGGAGAAACTATACCTGGCGTCTGGTCGACAAACGACGCGCGAGGAAGATATGGCGTACTCCCTTTTCGGAATCTTCGGTGTGGCCCTCCCGGTCGTGTACGGTGAAGGAAACCTGGCAATCGGTCGCCTATTGGAACATGTCTTGACGCGATCGGAGGAGGTGACCCTTCTTGCGTGGACTGGCATTTCGGGGAGTCAACACAGCTACCTACCGGCCAGCCTGTCGGTCTACAACGAGATCGTGCCGCCACATGTTCCGACACCCATCGAGACGTCCAAGATGGACCGCATTGTTTCTGCATTACGATCATCCATTCCCGACTTCTCCATCGTCATGGACCTGTACGGGCAGCTTCACGACCTTGCACCGTTATCGCTCGTCGCCGGTCACCTGAAACTCCCCGGGATAGTCTTCAAGCTCGATGAACTCTCCCCCCCATCAGAATCCGACGTCGGTCATGTGTACCACACGACGACGCCCCTGCTCGAGGACGTCGAGATCGCAACGACGGCCGACCTCTCAGGGACGAGAGGTCTGTGCCTGATCCATCCGTGGATCAGTCTCCTCGTCGACCAGGACTTTTCGTTCGACGAGCCGCTGTTCGATCTGCGAACGCGCGCTCTCCGATTGCTCGTCCG
>JBBPMC010000468.1:0-22189 GCA_038090115.1 Strobilomyces echinocephalus | reverse complement strand
CAGACCAAGCGGACGCGCTCGTTGAAGGGGGTATGTGCTTAGTACTTGCGTGTTCTCCGATGCCAAAAGTTTTCCCTCTGCATAGGTTGACCCCAAGGTGCGCTAGCCCTCTCAGGCTCGGGCTATGGGCGATACCCGGGATAATAACTGTATTGCAGTTTCGTAAGAACGCCCTCTACGCACTTGTCGGATCTGTATGTCCAACCTATTTCTGACTGCGATATGTACCTTACTCCTTGATAGCGAAAAGCACGTGCGGAGCAAAATAAGAGTTCGTGATGGTCTCAGTGGCATATTGCATCCCTCGACAACCACGAATCACCGGCGTGCAGATCGCACTCGGCACATGTATCACCTATCGCAATTCGATCATGAAGTGCAATATTACATTTCCAGTGCCCTTCATGGTGCCCGGGGTTCTGGTGTATGCGAATGATCTCCTAGTTTTTCCCTCCGAGTCACCTGCAAGTTCCTCGCATTGCGCTCAAGAGCAGCTTGCAATCTCGCTGCCTAAAGATCATCAAAATGTGCGCTTGTCATTGGCAGCGAGCGAAAAGCCACACCCAGAAACATACCGCTGCATCCTCCGGCCGAAGTGCGCCCTTGGCCATGTTGTGTTTGCCGTATTTAAGTTTTTTGGCTCGCGTAGTCTGTGTTTTCCTTGTCGTGCCTTCCTCCAGTAGAGCTTCGCACTCTTCCTGAGTGGCGATATAACCTTGCAGAAGTGAGAAGAACTTGTGGCGAAGGACAGTTTTGATCCTCTCGAGTGCATCTGCGCTGTACCACCCATCTCGTTCCTTAAGAAGGTGAGACGAGAGCTTGGCAGTAGACCTCGCAATACGTACGTCGCACGTTTCGCGCAAGCCTTCTTCGCTCTCAATCATATCTTTCAACATTGGGTCATGTATGTCGCAGAGTTGGAAAGCCGCCGTTTCCTTGGTCAGCGAAACACCGTCGAACATGTGTGACTTGCTGGTTGAGAGCAGATTGACATAGTTACTAGGCAAAAAGTGAAGCACTACTCACCGCCGTTCAGCATCCATCGCTTCCTCTTGTTCGACAGACCTGGAGATGTATGTGGCCGCTGACCGCCCTTCCTGTCTCCGGGAGACAATAGATACCCTTGACATTGGATGATTTGCATTCCGGAAATAAATACGCTGATAGCTGCCTGAGTTATGAGGCGGTTGAACGACGATGCTCCCCAGCGAATGCTCACAATCGAGCCTCTGGATTATTTCTTGGGTCATATCCGAGGCGGACCAGGGTATCCCGCCAGGGTCCATCCTGGAACGTATAACAAACGAGCGGAAGTAAAACTTTGGAACTGTAAACCTGTGATGACGTGATGCATGAAGCCAAGAAAAGAGACCTCACTTGTGTACCTCTCTGACCTCCGCAGGACTAAACTGATTGTACAAGGCAACACGTGTCCAGATTGGGCGGTCTTGCACCAACTAGAAGGCGAGTTAATCGCGATGTCGGCAGAACAAAATATATTAGTACGACCTGCGTGACGCGTTCCAAGAACTCCGGTTTTACTTGATTTTGCGCTTGTTGCACTGCCGGAACTGGATTCTCTGGGATCTATAGAGTGTAAGACGAGAGCAGGATAACACGATGGCTACGGACATTGAGGTCCCCAAAAGTGACCGTTGCAGGGCCATATCCCTTCCAACGACTCTTGTTAATGAACCGCTTACGTTCCTCTCCGGTTTCCTCGTTTACAACGGTGGTGATCATTGAGGCAGGGCTCGGCTTGAAGCTACTTACTTTCAAGCTGATGCTACGAGAACAGGATCGAGCAACTTACTTGTAGTTCTGAGGAATGCCCTGACGACTGAATATTGGCGGTGGAAAAAGCCTCAAATTACTCCGTGTCACTGATGGGCCACCGTCAGGGCCAGGATCGATGTTGCCATCCAAAGAGGTGACATAGTCTTCTTTTTCTTCTGGAATCCTGTATTCCCGGATGGCATCGACTTCCAACCAGACATCAGCGCAAATCTTGCGGTCAACTTGCCTCTCCTCACCGTCCATTCTGTCCATGGCCAGTCGAAGCTGCGCGACAGGGTCCGACATATCAGGTTGAAACTGGTAGTCAGCCATGGCTATGCTCGCGGTGAACAAGCGACATAAAGACCCGAGTGACGCGGACTCACTGCGAAATCGAGCAGTCTTCAAGACAACTCCTAAGGGTTCTGCGATGTAGTCCCCGACAACCCCGTCATCGCCAACGCGCCGTCGCTTCCTTTTCTTGATTTGGAGCAAGACGTTGCTCGTCCCGACGATGTCTCCCGGTATCGGATGTGCATAAGGGTTACCATGACGGAGGTTCAACTCTAGCAGTGCTTCGCTCCTCGCGGCGGTGCGCTTGAATGCATTCTCGAGTTTGGACGAACCGCCCAGATTACGGACTGCCAAAGGGACGGAAGAAGGCTGGACGTAACCCGGATACTCGACTGAATAGAAATGAGTGGCAGGGAGGGGGCGCTCAGGAGCCTCGGCTGGAGGAGACTGCCCAGCGTCCATAAGGTTGATTAGCAAACTCTCTATATAGGCGACTAGTAAATGCACAAATGACAGCCCATCGCACAGCTACGCATGTCAAGTCCCGTCCAACTTTCTCCACCAGAGCTCGCTAGTTACCACCAGTCTTCTTCTGCAGATTCTTCCACGCACTCAAGAGCTCCTGCGAACAGCATTAAAACCCAATCCATTGCAAACGAGCCAACAATATCCGTCCGACGACTTACTTGGTCCGCGAGATCAATGCCAGCCTTCTCCAACTCCTCCTTGAGTTTCTTACCTGCCCTGCGAAACTCCGCGTTGGACAGGAGTTGGAATAGCTGCATCGTCGTCGGGCCTGCCGTGGGGTCGACACCTAGACGATTACTTCTGTAGTACACCGTACTACATACGGCACCGAAAGCGTACCCTTCTGTTGCATCAGCTGTTGAATCTCCTCCAACGCCTGCACGGCTTCTGGATTGCTCAGCAGTTTCCGCATGGCAGGAAGGTTCGCCACCTCTTCGAAACTGCCGAGGCTCGAGCCCAACTCTGACGGCCGTTTTATTCTTGCATGGGTCTGAGGTGTAAGTGAGAATGAACGTCGCGATTGAAATGCGAGGTGTGACGCTGGCTGCGTCGGCCGTCGTGCGAGCGATACAACGTGTCTGAGCGTGTTCATGTTGTGGTCAACAGTCGATGAAGCACAAACAGTTCGTCGGAGTAGGGCATGCCCCCAACAACAGTTAACGTTGACCGCGAGCTCCCGTGTCCTTGCGACGCAGAGGTGGGCTGTCAGCCCATATGCTTGAATTCTCATTCAATTGTTCCCTCAGTACTGAGACATAGTATTACAGCGTTCAGGTCACTCCCATGGAATACGATTATTTTTCAATCGACGCAATTCTCGCAGAAAGCCAGGTAGGTGCATAGCAGGGCAGATCGGCCCGCCATATCTTATCTTTTTAGAAAATACAATGCACATTCAAGATAGACGTGCCCGGCATGGGCCATCTTGGGGGAGGCTCTGAAAAGGATGTACGCTCTTGTCGGCCATGAAGGCGTGGTCATGCTTATCTAGCGTTCAAATAGATCAAGGCTTTGACAAAGGTCCCCCTCCCGATGTGGTTGGCGTATATCTTTCTCTACTCGTGGGGAGCATATCCATATCCTCTATTCATCCATTCACCCCATGACCCTGATAGAGACTGGGCTGATGTGGCTACGCCAATGGCCTTCGGCACTAGGGTGAGGAACGCGCTCAAAGCAGAGCCTCGGAGTGTCAAGCTCTCCTCGCTCGTCGGAGCGGGCGGTTTATGGTACGGCTTCGGGAAGATGATCGCGGAAATGTGAATAGACCAACATTGTGCACGTGGACATGTACTAATTTCGATCCGTAGCTTAACAGAAGATCAGGGCCTTGAACTGGAGACGGTGCTGACGCAGGTATGTAGCCGTTGTGCGTAGGGAAAGCTCCTGGATTGTATGATGACCTCGGACGGCAGACTTTCCGCGGACGTCTCACAGAGGTTATCGACCAAGCGCAACACTTTGCAGCCCTGGGACCTGCAGGAGGCGGAGGTACTAGCGGGGACATGACACAGTCGTTCAGAGAAGGCCTGGATGGAACAGAGAGAGAATGTGAAGCTATGCACTTCAGCCCACACTACGTGGCACTGACATGCTCACAGTATTCTTATTGGCACAAGAAAGCATCAGACAAACAAAGCGCTGGCTCGAAGGAAGTGACAAGGCGCGCCGGTGATGAAAAGGTCACTCGTCGCATATTTTGGACCCAGCTTGTCATTGGTCCTTTTTCTGAACGATCTCCTCTGAGGGGACGGGCAGCATTCTCAGCTCTTGCACGAACCTGTAATACCCTGAATACGAGCGTGACGAAGAGAGTTTAAATGTACCATTTCACGCTTGCCCACAGAGCGATCTCGATCGCCATTAGAATGAAGAAATGCACATTGCCCTTGGTGAGGTAGGCCGACCAGACGAAGACCAAGAAGAGAAGAGCAAAGGCGCAGTCGACTGCCAGTAAAAAGGAGGGGTGAAGAGAAGAGCCTGGCTTGAGGACAAATGCAAAGAAGCCTGGTACAGCAACGTCAGACGACATGTTGTAGGCAACGAAAGAGCTACGTTATACAAACACTAATCAACAATGCTACAGTCTACACTTTGGATTTCGTCTCCTCCAACACGACGCCACTCAAGGACGGACGAGGGCAGATCCGAGTCCGTAGTCTGTTCGTGGGCTGGGTCGAGGGACAAGTCAGGTAGCTATAAGACGAATCCAAAGACCCCACTGACGTTGGAATGTGCCCGAAAATTCAAAATACTTTTCAGCGAAAAAGAGCAGAGACTCTAGTTTAGGAACGTCCTCTGAGTCGTCGCAATCATCGAAAGTACTTCTGGGTGGCGTCCGAAGCACTGGCAGCTTGAGCTGATCTAACCGAGTGTCGAAAACCACGAGACTCGCGAGCGACGAGCTGCGTTTGTAGGCACAGAGTCTAGGGAGGAAAAAGACGACGTACGTTGAAGGCCGCGACAGGTACTCGATGGTCGAAAGCGCGTGGGTGATGAGCAAGAGATACGATGAGACCGTATGTCTTGTGAGTATCGGCTGAGAATCGTTCGGACTGGAAGCACGGCACGTCGACTCACTCTTCTCGCGGAGGGAAGAAATATGCAGATGGCTCGTGCAACACGAGCAGCGTGGGCGCACGATCGAGAGTCACTTTGGGGGCCACCGGGACAGACGGGGAAGAGAGGTCGTGCACGCGGAGCATGGCCAAGACCGCGACGAGATGTTGGGGGCTACGGGGATAGCTGGAGGGGGTCAGCTGGGTGTAGATGGGGGCGAGATCGAGGAGCCGACAAGAGGGTGACCCTGGAGCTCACGCTCGCGACTACGCCGGTGCGGGAGTGGGTGGCGAGCCATTGGTCGTCGTGGATGGCGCGGAGGAGGTCGTCGCGGGACGGGGAGATGAGCACGGCGCGGTGTTGCTGCGGGAGGGAGAGGACGAGGTGGATGGGTGCAGAGGGGGGATACGGGCCGTGCACGAGGAGGGACTGACTTCGGGGCAGGGACGATAGACGCATGGTCACGTGGGTGCTGGCCATCCTGTGTGTGTCGGACGGTCTTAAAGACCGGGTCCTTCCCCGGGCCCAACTCCCATGTCCCTCCTCTCCGCCGTCCCATATGCCGCTGGCATCTTCCTCGATTCCGCCCAGGTCACCGCTCAGTTTGCCCCGGTTCCATGGCTCGCTCCTGCAATCGGCCTTCTCAACACACTCGTAACCATGATCAGGCAGGCACACGTCAACAAGTATCCCAGATATCCCTCTAGATGGTCCCGATCTCTGACCCCCCGTCAGGCACGCCTTGAAGCAGCTGCAGGATCGCTGCTTCAGCTTTCTGGTCGTCGTCAGTCAAAAGGGCGACGATGCTTCTCCTCCAGAGCAGCAGAGATTGACCGCTGGTGTTGAGAGGTTTCTTCGTCGTGCTCTCTACTCGTCCGCGGGTCCTGACGACCGGATCCCAGTACCCTCGACAGCATCATCGCTCGTTTGGACAAGTGGTGCTCGAAGAGCGCCCTCGAGGTGTTCATCAAGCAAGCCGATCTCGCGGCCGTCATCCAGGACTGCCACATGGAAGTCAATGACAGCTTAACTAGACTCCAAGTGGGTCCAGAAAATCATCACCTCTTTCTCTTCTCTGCTGATCCCTCACCAAAGCTCACTGCAGCGTTGGGGACTGCGACTTGGCAGTCTGAGCTTAAAGCAAATAACGAACGCGATCAGGCAGAAATTCTACGATACCTCTCCGATATCAACAACACCCAGTCAATCATTGCTATGACACAGCATCAACAAAGCGCTGACATCAAAGCTATCATGACGCTAATGCAACAGGTCCGTCACGTTCACCGCCTTTTGCTTTTTCCTTGTTCCAACTCTTTGATTCGTTTGCAGAACCTCTCGATTACCCCCAACCATGATACCCTGGGACTCGGATCAAACCTATATCGAATACAAAAGTCCACTGGAAAACTACTAGCAAACATGCATCTGCAGCGCGGAGAAGTCCACCGACTTGGCCAGTACCCCGTTAGCGGGACAGGTTCCATGGACATCTGGGAGGGGTTGTACCTGAATGAAGAAAAGGTCGCTATAAAGATCTTGCGTGCCGTGCATTCCGGTCCAAAGAGTTTACAGGTGTGCTAGTATCGTTGATTGTGCACGTTCTCGCATGAACATTCTACCAGCGTTTCAGACGCGAAGTTGACATTTGGAATAGAGTATGGGAAACCGATCAAGGTCGTCACATTCTCCCCCTTTACGGGTTCTGCCAGAATGACGGACCGTTCCCGTACGTCTTCCCGTTCCTTGGATGTATCTGCTTGACGTCTGCGACAGTTACGTCGTCAGCCCTTGGCACCCGAATGGAACAGCCGAAAAGTATGTCGCCCAGTACCCTGACGTTGACCACCTCGCTTTGGTCAGTCTGACGTTTAAATTGCTATAGACCTGGTTGATCAGGTGATTTCACAGATTCGAGGCATCAGTGCTGGTATCCATGTTCTGCACACCATGAACCCATCCATCGTCCACGGTGACCTAAAAGGGGTGAGTGTTAGTCCTCTGGCACATACTCGCACCTAACAATCGCTTTCATAGGCCAACATCATCATCGATGCGGTGGGCAATCCGCTCCTTGCAGATTTTGGTTTCTCGAGAGTACGCCGCAGACGATTGTGAGCGCACGATGCTTGCTCTAATATACCCACATCAGGTTGTAGAGGATATAACTGGTGTGCCCTTCACGCAGTCCGCTGGGTGAGTACGGTCATGTGAGCTTTTTTTTTAAATGCCGATGCTTGGTTTTAGTGTCTCCAATTCCCAGAGATGGTTGGCACCTGAACTATGCTTTGACAAGGGCAGGCTAACCATGGCAGCCGATGTCTATGCATTCGGGATGACAATGTTGGAGGTATGCTAAATTTTCACGTTCTGCTCGAGCACTTGGTGACTCCCCTGCAGCTAATGACGCATGGGATGCCGTGGTCGACAGTCAGACACACCACCCAAGTCATTATCAAGGTGGCTTCAGGCGAGAAACCCCCCAGACCCCGTGACGAGGCTACCATTGCGAGAGGACTTGACGATCATCTATGGGGTGTCATGCAGGGGTGCTGGGATGAGGCAGAGACCCGACCAACTATAACAGACATCATGCAGGTCCTGTGACGTGAGGCTTGTGAAGGTGTAAGTGTATTCCATTATGTAATGTAGTGCTTGTGTCACCCGTATTATACACATTCTTTGCGAGCGTGAACATGCATCCGTTCGCGTCTTATGTCTTGCGGAGTTACTACCGGGCGACCGGTTGGAATGACGACAATCTCTATGCTAACTTGACTCAGTCTTCTAGCGGTAGGTCCCCCTACATATCCCACTCTTCATCCTGATGTCCCTTGGGTAGCCATCCTGGATTTCAATGTCCCACGTGGATTGCATCTTTCGGTGTCCAAGTCACCGAACCCACTCTTTAGCACATCGTATTCCATGAATGCGATGCCGTCGCTCAATGGCTCAGTGGGATACATCTTTACTTCGTGCGAATTAGACATTAAGAACTCTGGGGACGTCCGTTTCAAGGACATGATCGAGCGGTTCAAATTGTGCAGCCAACCTAGGCGGCCAGAGGGCAAGGAAGAGTGGTTGGCCGGCAGGCGTGTCGACTCGCGGGGTATGTGTCCGTCTGCCGCTCTCTGCACCCGCCGTCTTGAAACGTTGACCGACAGGGTTCCGCGACAGATTATCTCCTCTATGGTCGGTTATATCTTCCTTCTGGCCGCCTGGACGCGTTATATTCGACCCGACTGTCTCCTACTCTACAAGCCCTGGTCGCTGCCATATCCGACCCACGATCGAGCCTCACCGGCGAGGGGAGAGCGCGCGGAGAAAATGTGAACAACGTCATGTTCAGCTTGCAGCACGACATCGGAAAATGGTGCACCGAGTACACGTGGAGCGCCGAAGACGGCATGTGGGGCGTGCGCGTGCTGCATAATTTTGGGAGGCTGGGCAACTCTGTGGAATCTTCCGAAAACTCGTCCGTCGGTCCCCGGCCGAAGCGCGTGGACGAGGAGGACGCCACGGGCGGTGGACTCAAAGGACGTGTTTCTGCCGGAGCGGAATTTTATGTCAGCGCAAAGGAGAAGAGCGCGGGAGGTGCGGAGCTTGACTCTTGTTTTTTTCGACCCGGGCGAGCTCAGGTCTGCCTCTGCAGTGTCCACTGGGATACGATTTACGACGCTCCCGGACTCGTCTACCGTTTCATCTCAAACACAGTCGCCATCACGTGGGCTGCTGTCGCAGCCTCCCACTACGATTACAGCCTTGTTCAATCCGATGATGGGCCACGTCTCGGCTGCGTACGCCGCCAAGGTCTCCCGCGACCTCTCCTTGTGCTCGAGATTCGACTTCAACGTGTATAGCTATGATAGCGAGTGGACCATGGGTGCGGAATGGTGGATGCGACACTCACGCTCTCAACCGATCGCGGATAGCGATTTTGCTATCCAGTCCCCTCGCGATCCGAGTCATTTTCAACAAGAACCCATTCACTCAAAGTCAGAGGTAAGGGGGGTCGTGAAAGCCAGGATATCGACCAACAACGTTCGTTGCTTGCCTTCCTTTGCCATCCTACCACTGAAATCTTCGTAGACTGTGTCATTGTTATGGGAAGGACGCCTGAAGCAGATGCTCATCAGTTTGGGTGTTATCTCGGACCTATCAAACCGGTCGAAACCCATTAAAGCCATAGGACTTGAACTGTCGTATTTTAGTACAGGTTAATGCTCAACTCATCCGTGGTCAACCAGCGACGAATAAAAAAGTTAGTAACGTATGGTACATACACTCCGATTCAGTGAGAACAGAGTACAGGTATGTCAAGCGTGACGGAGCGGGGATGAAGTGGGTATATGCATGGAACTAAATGCGACGAGATGGAAATATATTTATCCAACCGAAGAGCACGAACGCAGAGTGAGTATTCAAACAGTTTATAGCAGTGCGTATAGATCAAGACGTGAGCGGCGAGTCGAATTTCACGACGAGATGGTAGAGTCTTTGGCAATAGGAATCGTCTGCGTGCGTGAAGCGGGAAGTCCACCGATTGTCCGGGCCAATCTAGAAATTGCTTCGCCGGTTATGACCGGGCGAGAGCTGTGTGAGGGTCGCGAGCCGGCACCCCCGGCAGGTGTGGAGTGATTCCGGGTGTGAGTGTAAATGTTTCTTCCGAGCGGCGAAGAGGCGCCCGATCGACCACGTCGATGAGAAGTACTCGGCTGCCGTTGGCCACCTCGACCTTCCGTCTGCGAGCGTGAATGGGTGGGAGGCACAGTGGATGTGATGTCGCCGGGCAGGAGACTGGGGGCTGAATGGGACTCAGGCAACGCAGGTGTGGGGGCATGGATCGAAGCTGTAAGACCGCGTTCGCTAGAGGATATACTGGACACCCTCTCCAGTGCAAGACGCTCATCCACGGACGGCGCGTGCATCGACTCGGACAACCCCTCCGTCTTTGTCGCGAGTGCTTCACCGTCAGTAGACACGGGTTTAGGGGGGAGGCTAGAAAGTTTACTGACGGAGCTACTTCTGGCGTGCAAACCCTCCACAGGTTTGGGTGGAAGGGATGGATCCAAAAGAGGCTTTCCTTCGAGAAGAGTAGGGGGGGACGATTCTTCCGCATCCGCGGGGTCTATAATACACTGTTCCGCTGCTTCCTCAGCGCTGGCCGAAGCATTGCGTTCTTGCGCAGGACTAGGTAAGAATGTGGGCTGAATCGGCGATTCCTCTACTTGCTCAGACTGAGCACCGTACGTTTCCATTTCCCGCACTTCTTCTGGGTGAAGTTCTGAGTTTGGCTCCGGCAGCGGTCTGAGTGTATCAGCAAGGATCGGGGAGATTTCCTCGCTCTTATCTTCATCGGGAATTGCATTGGCGTGGGTGGTCGTAACACCCCAGTCGTCAAGATCCGGTAGGGAGTCGTCTTCATCGCCAGCCCAATCGATGTGGCTACCGGGAGTAGTCGGACGATTTTCAGCCATCGCGACGGCCCTGACACGCTCCACTAACGCATCGATGTCATGGCGAATCTCCGCCTCATGAGCAGCCACGAGATGCGGTGGAACATCCTTGCGTATGAGTGTCTGAGATGCAAGGGTGGAACCAGCTTGTGACTTTTGTGATTTGATAGCAGTGGGGGGAGGTGGTTTAGAGGCTGCAACGATGCCCTTTCCTGACTGAGGGCGGCGGCGACGGCTAGCCCGAGAGGGAGTAGGTGGAGCCGTCTGGGAAGTTTCGGAAGGAGAGGCAGGGGCTACTACGACGGCAGGAACACTTCGAGGTGGTTTGCGAGAACCCGTAGACCTGGCACCGTGCTCTGCGGACCCGTTGACTGCTTTCTCTGACGCACCATTCGGCATCGTAGTAGTGGATGTAGGCACGGGAGGCATGCGCGGAACAGAGGTTGTTTTTGACGACAGAGATGGAATACTGTTAGTCGTATCGGATTGACTGCTGCCTTTTTGACCCGAGTTAGCTGGTGGATGACCCCCACCTCGACCGCCCCTGACACCACCACCTCGACCGCTCTTTCCCCGACCGATTCCACGGAAAGCTGAGCCTGGCTCGCCTGTTCTCAAGCTACTCCAGTCTCTGGTACGAGGAGAGCCTTGGGCCGACGGATTTGGGCTGCTTGGTACGGTTCGGGAGGTAGGTACGGACATCTATTCAATCCGCGACACCACCGATGTATCGAGTGCTCGAGGTTTGGGGGGTGCTGTGGGGCTGAATCAGCATTACTTTGAACAAGACAGATGAACGGGAACAAGACCGACTCCACAACTTCTAGGACGAGTCAACGCCTGTGGCTCTTCCTTATGTTTTCTTTTCTTCTGAACAAGCTTAAAGTCTGGGCGGCGATCGATAAACTTGTGTTGGAGCAGTTCGTTGGACTATGATTCGACTGACCGTCGAGGTTTGCTACAAACCAAACACGGCAAAGCAAAGTCGAGCTTGCACGCGTCGTCTCTCAACACTGCATCCAGAATGTCCAAGGCATCTCAGCCAGAGCTCAAAAAGGTCTGTCTGTCTCAACTTTGGGTTCAACATGCCTTTCTGATTCTCGAAGTTTATGGACAAAAAACTGTTCGTCCATCTGCAGGGTGGTCGTAAAGTCAGCGGTACCTTGCGCGGCTACGATCTATTCCTCAATCTCGTGATCGACGATGCCCTCGAGGAGACGACTCCCGCCCAAAAGCACCCAATTGGTACGGTGGTAGGTTTGATATCTCCCTTCGTCATTTGATTATATTCCCATCCTGCTGTTGTCACAGGTAATTCGCGGTAACAGCGTAACTTCTATGGAGATCATGGAGGCCAATCGATAGGGATCGAGACATTCATTTAAAAACACACCCGCCAAATAGATGGTTTGGTTTCTCAGCACGGCTGTCACTGATGTTTTCTTATGTCCACGGGACCACATCAGGCGAGTTGTACCTCATGTCGTTGTATGGCTACCGCCAGTGATGTGTAACGAGTTTCCATCCAAAGCATATTCAACATTACCGGTCGTGATTGTTGTCCGACGTCTCACATCCGCTCGTTGTCGATCTTGTACGTGCGTCGACCACTCGATCATCATCGACTCTCCCTGCTTTTTCAAGTCTGGTGCCCGCGGACCCCGATGTTTCAGCTACCGACACAAACTAACATGAAGAATAACGGGCCCTTTCGCCACCGAGAAGATTTCTTGCACGATTTTTTAAAACAAATTGCATATCGAGAAATCATGGGCCAGATATGCCAGTCGAGTCGCGAACACGCGTGATTTCCATCATCGAGTAAAGGGTGGTATCATCGACAAGAGGCGCGAGCCTTTTTCTGCTGAATCAACAAGCCTAAGGGTGAAGGCGGATCAAGCTGATGAAATAAAATTCTCGAGTGATGTTATCTCAGATGCGAATAGAGGCGAACTGGGTCACGAGTGGCAGTGTGCGTTAGAAGTATCACGACCTGTCCATTGGCTCATTAGTGCTCGGCTTGGGGTGAAGGTATTCTGCGGTGTCGGGAAAGTTCTTTGCAAGTGCCTCGTGCAACAGCCGGCGATACGACTAGGAGAAACGGATGATGAGGAACGCACGTGAGCTCAGCTGAGCGACTCACGTCGATGGCGGCTATCTTTCCGTTCATAAATTGGTTTTCGGTTGCGGCCCTCTCTAGCCTTTCCTTAGTGAGTTGCATCGGATTCCTCGCATTGTCAATGTCTTGCAGGACTTGGAACGGAATCATGGCTCGAATGTTCTGTGCCATTTCATCAATTGTCATGAGATGTTGGACCACCTCGTTGCTAACGTGAACAGGGCTCATGAATGGCACGCGACGTTAGAGGCTTCCAGCGACATACGCTCGAAGGCCGACCTGTTTTCCTCCACCTGGTTTATCACGCTCCCTGGTGGTGTCATTAATGACCGTTGTGCCCAGGTTGTACAGCGCATTGGCGAGCCCATGTAGCTCGAGCTCTAGATCACCCTGCAAACCTGAGGGTGGGGGGGACTGTGATGCTCGCGGTGAGTCCGGCGCATGCGCCGTATTCATATCTGCAAGCGACATGGAGGCGTGTGTACAAGACATTGGTGTTACCAAAACAAGACAAAGTGGTACATAGGGTTAGGGTTAGGACAGAAGAGGAGCAAAAAAGGATGGCCTGCCCAGCCAGAGTGGCCATGGCAGGACAGGAAAATATTGAGACAGTGCATGAGCCGAAGCCCATACAAGCCGCGATTACCCTCTGTGTGGACAGGGTCGCCGTGCTATGGAAGGTCCCCACGGCCCGCACAACCAGGTACATGAAGGGCCATGCGCCATCAAGGTAAGTATGAGGTGTCTTCTTGTTTGGCCCCGCCTTATATACCCCTTCCACCTGCGCACGGACCAACCCCCGCCTCACTTCGAAAAAGGCAACCGGCCGTGGCCGTCAATGAGTGGACTGGCCATTTCATGTGTCGGCGCCATTCCCGAGCTTCTGGCAGTCTCGATTACCTGTCTGACAATGGCAGCGTGGACTACGAAGAAAACCAAGACGTGTCCGCCCCAACTATCAGCTCGTACCCGCTGAAACTTTCCATTCTCGGAAGGCTACCATTATCATCATGTCCTTCGGACGATCCCTGTTCCGACACGCAGGACACATCAGGACCTCCCTCAGGTTTAGTGTTGGGAGGCCAATCAAAAGAATGGCTGCGCCGCCTTCCAAAACCATCT
Source organism: Strobilomyces echinocephalus (assembly GCA_038090115.1). NCBI lineage: Eukaryota > Fungi > Basidiomycota > Agaricomycetes > Boletales > Boletaceae > Strobilomyces > Strobilomyces echinocephalus. The sequence goes on along the minus strand of JBBPMC010000468.1, from coordinate 8,335 downwards.
CAGTCGCTGACAAGGAGCTCGTCCGCATCATCAAAGACGGCCCTGTCAGCGGCTGGGATCACGCATGGTATGTGACTCCAGCACCCGAACGCGAGGCAACGGTGAAACCGTGCTCTTATAGGCAAATTGGATTGACCCCTTGGGATTCGGGCGATGTTCAGCCTGCGCTAAGGGACCTGATCTTGTCCAGTGAACTTGAGCTTCCCAGGTTTGGTCGCGCGCTCGTCCCAGGGTGCGGAAGGGTGGGCTTTTCTGATGCTCACTCATCGAGTACTCACGTCAAACAGGGTTACGATGCAACCTTCATTGCATCTCATCTCGGTCTCGACGCGCTGGCCATCGATATTTCCTCGACGGCGGTCCATGCTGCACGCGAGTGAGGCTTCTAATCCAAGTGGGACTGGACGCTTCTCACTGACCCTTCAAAGTCATTTTGATCAAAGTTCTTCAGGACCTCCGACCCCCTCGAAAGTGTCGTTCGAGGTAGCCGACTTCTTCGCGTTCTCAGTTTCTGACGGTCAACGATTTGATCTAATCTATGACTGCACGTGAGACCACTCATTGGTTCTACGATTATCTAAAGACCAGTCATGCTCATCAGGTTCTTCGTCGCCATCCCACCCGTTCGCAGGAGTGAGTGGGGCAAGCAGATTTCTGCGTTGCTGAAGCCTGGTGGTTATCTTATCGCACTTGTCTTTCCGCTCAATCTACCCGAGAGTGACGACGGCCCGCCGTTCTTTGTCAAACCCGAGGACTATGCAGAGGTTCTCGGGGAGGGCTGGGAGAAGGTCCTGGATAAGATTCCGGAGAATTCGCACCCGCAGCGTGCGGGTCGGGAGAGGCTGGTCGTCTACAGGAAGTCGTGTACCCAGGATTCGTACTTGGCCCGGGAGCGATTGTGATAGTTGCAACGCTGAATGGCAAGTATCATTGTACAATTGATGCACTTACCACTTCTTTTACTTCGGGATGAGCCTCCAAGCCGCAAAGCTACATTCATCTCAAGCCAGGCAAGATATGTACGTCAACTTTGCGAGCGTGCTGGACTACTCCCTCTTGAATAGCGCGGGCGTCGAGGCCAGGATCTCTCAACTTCCCAACTTTCAAGTCTTTCTTCACTGCCACTGCCGCACACAACCGCGAGCCGGTCAATGTTATTCTCTAGAGTCTGACGAGAACGATTTTAGCATCTCTCAATACTACTCACTGCACTCCGCTGAACAGGCATGTGCTCCTGTCCATCTTCGGAACGGCAAAGAAGAACGACCTTGTATGCTACAGAGCCGCGGGAGGGTTGACAGCATCTCGTACCTGGCTATGATCCGTCTCGCTCGAACTCTTCAGTACTACCCTGGGAGGCGCTCGTCCACGCACCTTCGTCCTCCCTCGATACCACTCATGCTACCGAGTCCGTTTCCTTAACACCCCCGGAACTAACACCTCAAGTCGAATACCCCCGCACTTACGACCGGTCTCACGTGAAAATTGGGCGGAAAGGGGTCCTTTTAATAAGAGAGGATGGAGAAAGGCTCGGAGACCGTACGTTAGCGTGGCTGGCCACTGGGAGAGGAACGGTCGCCTCTGCGCGGCGGTTGGTCCAACCCATAGCATCCTGTGAGTTCACTTTCTTTTCTTGTCTGCGATGTCCTGTCTCATGCGCTCGTCAGTTGTTCCACCATTTGCACTATTGCATACATGCATATCATATACTGTGACAACTAGCTAACATTGCTTAGTCGGCACTAGAATTCAAGGCGTGAGTTGTCGGTCATCTCTAACATAGTAACATCCATCTCGAGAAAGAAGCATGTCATGATGGACTACATGAGCCTCTTGTATTCAGCGACTCGATCATCGACGACTTTCTCCATAGCGTTGAGCCATACGTTGATGTCCAACTGGAGAGCACCTTGGGATGATTGTCCGTTCGGAGAAGGTGACGTAGGTATGCTTGAGGCGTTGACGCCAGTACCGATGTATCGTGCTAATGCGAGGACGGGAAGGCGTCGCAGAACACGGCCTGAGAGGTTCTGTTCCTGCACGCAAGATATTGGAGGCTGTCACTGTGAGGAGAAGAATCTCATACCCTGCACTTGGCTGCAAGCTCGAGGAGCGCCTTCCCGGTCTTAATCTCTTGAGCATGGTTTGGATCCATGATCCCCCCAGACGAACTGGTCTGCGAGCACCAGCCGCCCAGTTCCATGTACAACACGTCCCCAAATGGTGGGACAGGCTACAAGCCAATTAGCGATTCTCGGTGTGGTGCGCGGATTCCACTGACCGCTGGCTCTACGATACCTCTGAGAACGAACTCGCAGAGTGAACTACGCAAGATCTCGTAGATAGCCTCGCGAGGGGGGTTATCGATGTATTGAATGATATCTACCCGGTCAACGAATGCAGAGTCTGTCGACTTTTAGATGGCGCTGATGTGCATGATCAGTATGTGCAAACCTATGGCTTTGGCAAGATTGCTGGTCGACATCACCAAGGCATTCTTTCTGTGTTTTAGTTTGTCGAGTTGAGTAAGGAGCGCGTTGACTACCTGAGTTAACTTCAGAACAAGAAGCGAAATCTCGGACCAGGCAATCCACAGACCCTCAAACCATCAGACGGTTCGGTACCTGCCATGGCTCCTGCTCTAGCAGCCGTAAGAGACTCAACTTCATCTAACGATAGATGTGAATCCCGCATATATGCTATGGTCATGGTATGAAAGAACGGACCAATGAGGACGACGACGAAACAGTCCTCGTCTTCGACCATTTCCATGATGCTATTAAACAGTCGCTGAACGAGTTTTCCTGATTCAGAGAACCATCGAGAGAAAAGTGAGTGGGAATTGATCTCCAAGAGACGCGCTTGCGTATAGCTATCGACTCAAAGCTTGACAATCATACAGCGAGGCTCTAAGGGGGACGAACCGATGTGATAATCGTATTGAGAGCTTCTGGGCTAGTGCTCGACAGAGAGACGTTTTTCCTGTGCCGGGTGGTCCATGAAGAAGCACGACTCTGTTCCACGACACGAGGTTGACTGGATACCGTCAGCGATGGGTTTTCGATGAAAGGGACATGCGCACAATCGACGTTAGCATCGCTGAGAAGAAGGGTGGCATATATATAATCGAGAAGCTTCAGTTTGATGTTATCCGGGTATATCAGCCCTTCCCATAATCCTTCCCATGACCTGCAAGGTAATTCGCAGATGCTTGCTGCGAGTACTTCCTCACCGCCGTCACCTGATCCATTAGCATACTCTTCGACGACATCATTCCCGGATGGCTGGTAGGTATGTATCTGAAGCGAGATTTCGTTTAAGGAGAGGGAATCTGACGGACAGGATGATTCAGAGACCGCGATGCGCTCGACAGAGGCTGCCAGGGTCGGATCAACCTCCCAACCAGTCAGGACTGATGGGAGGGAGAGACGGTCGAAAGACGAAGTGATAAAGTCTCGCACGAGGTCTTGTACGGTATCCAGCCTTCTCCGTGCTTTTGAGGCAAGGCGAACCTCGACTGCCAGCGAATGAATGTGCGAGACCGCATTGTTGAAGGACTGCGCTCACCGTGAACAGCCCATGTTACTGTTTCGCTTGCTTGAGATCGGTTTTCTGCAGCGCTCGGGAGGTCCATGTGGTCTGGGTCAGGAGGGCAGGCGCGTGGTGGCCAAACAACGCGTCCACATGAGATAGCGTCACGTGGCCGCAGAGTCCTCCACCCCGACGGTGACGATGGCCGATTCAGAGAACAGTGCACTCGATCCTGCCCTGTTCGTCCCACCGAGTCCTCTTCCACACCCTCGCATCATCATCGAGTTTTGCGATAGAGTGAGTCTCATCCGCTTCGAAGTCTATTCGCCTCATGTTATCTTAGTGTCGCTGGTACGAATGCGAGCTGGCGTGAAAAGTATACGATCTAAACTTGGTTGCAATTGCCAGGCTGCATCGAGCTACCTGGGTTTCCACGGAATTATTTCTGACATTTCCACCTCCAGCCCTCAGCGCGATCTCGATCGTCCCGTTGAACTCCGAGGACACCGCCGGTCGATTCCGTGTCTGGCTAGAGGTTGCAGACGACCCTTCCGTCCTCGTGTGGGACCGTAAAGTTCATGGCGGTTTCCCGGAGCTCAAAGTATTGGTGAGTTTAACTTGACGCCCATGATATCAGCTCACTCTCGCACAGAAGCAGCGCATCCGCGACCACATTCAACCTGGCATGTCACTCGGACACTCGGACAGAAAGGCGTGAATGAGGGGTGTGAATAGCGGACAGTTTCGAGCTTGTAATTGTACTTAGAGAATTTCTCGGGTTTGCCCACCTTTGCCGAGAGAAACTCCACATGTATTGAAGTGCAGCCCACAGTTGGCCCACAGTCCCTTGAGCTCAGGCTCGTTCAGATCCCTTCTTATTCCCCAAACCCTGTTCATTCTCTTTTCTGTAGATTATCATGAGCAACGACCGTCTCGACAAGCTCATAAACCAATGCAAAAACAATGGTTCGCCTTTTCGCTTTTGGTCTGAATTCCCCGTTGACTCTTTCTCTAGATGTCGAAGTCAAGCTCGATGCTGTCACAAAACTCCAAGTCGAATTCGAGACTGGCATAGAGGTGCATCATATCCTGAGCGTACCGTTTCCTTTGCTGAGCTGTCGCACGACACGCTACTGCAGATCGCCGACCCAGAACCTCTCATTACCGTTCTCAAGGCTTGCCTTCGTATTGCAAACCAACACCTCACGACCGCGACTCTCTCAGCCATCCCCCCGCTTCTCCCTCTGATAGTACCTCGCAGTCACGGCACTCCCAACGCGCGTCCGTTTTCAACATCTTCTTCAACCTCTTCATCAAGTGGGTCTACGTATGATGTCGCTGTCCTTCGACACGTCATGAGCTCTTTCCTTCCATCTCCCGGTGTCTTTGAAAGACTCGGAGATGCACGCGAAAAGGCTCGCGACAAGGCACGCGAAGTCCTTGTCATCATAGGTGGATTCGCGTTCCGCTCTTCCCCGTCGATGTCCAAGCTCGGCAATGGAAAAGGCCCCGAGCAACCCATCGCAATTTTCGAACGCTTTCTGAGGGAAAATGGGCTGTCCAGTAAAGTATGGAGGGTTCGGGAACAGGTGAGATCTTGCCCGTGCAGTGACTGCCCAACTGATATCTTCCTCTCAGTCTATTTTGGTCCTGGTAAACATTCGTCGGGCTCATCATACATTCCCTATCCGACCATACCTTCCCCTTTTGGTGGACGCATTGGAAGACACAGACGGCAACGTTCGCGCCTGTGCGACTCCTTCAATCATCCAACTCTTCACCGGACCCGGCGTCACTGATACTGCTCGTGCTGACCTGAAGAAGGAAATCACAAAAAAGGGTGTCAGGAAGGCCATCGTGGACAACGTTCTAAGCAAGCTCATGGGGAGCAGCCGGAGCACGGGAGCAAGCACTCCGATGAGTGAGGGATCGGAGAACGGAGATACAGGTGTCAAAAAGGAGTACATTCCCCCGAGTCTCATGCTGCAAAACCGGCGCCCTGCAACTGGGCCCCCGACTACCGGACCACCGGCCACTACACCGATGGTTCGTGCAGTAAGTCACGGAAATGTCAAAGAACGGCCGAGACCAGCGAGCAGGTCAGCTATGGTAGCTTCCCCTACTTTGTCACAGCCTCCCAGCGAGACTGCTAGCACGGTTGAACCTGCTTTTGTGAGCCACAAATGTCAGGGACCGGCAACCTTGTATTGACTCAGGCTTAGATTGCATCAGCTCGAGATCTGGAAAATGAGTTTGCAGCCATGGCAAAAACTTTCGAGGTACGTACATTTCTTTAATTTAAATCGTCACCCTGATTATATCGCCGTTCAGGGAAAGGAGACTGAGCATAACTGGGCTGCACGAGAAAGGGGCGTACAACGCGTCCGCGGAATGCTCAAAGGAGATATTTACACCAGATACCCTGATGTTTTTTTACAATGTCTCAAGGATGGATTCATCCAAGCTTCTTTGAAAACTGTGAGTTTAGTCTTCGTAGCTGTCCATGTTTTTACGATGTCATCGCTAGCTCGCAAGTTTGAGAACGACGGTCTCTTCAAATACCTGCTCCATGTATGTGGAGCTGGCTGTCGCTCTTGGAACTGGCATCGATCCATTTTGTGAAAGCATTTTCACAAACCTACTCCGCATGGCAGGATTCACAAAGAAGATCGCAGCGCAGCAATCACAACAAGCTCTTTCTTCTGTTATTCAGCATACCTCCGCTCATCCTCGAACCGTGTTACCCCTCTTGTGGAACACTTTACAGGAGAAAACTGTGCAGTCTCGGACATATGCGGTTGGTCACATCAAGACATACGTAGAAGTACACGGTCACCGGTCAAAGTCCTACATCGAATCCGCTGGTGGATTGGAAATACTGGACAAGGCCGTAAAGAAGGCACTCGGAGACCCTAATCCCGCTGTTCGGGAGAGCGCGCGCGGAATGTTTTGGGTTTTCGATAGTATATGGCACGACAGAGCAACCGTGATGATCGAGGGGTTGGACGCAACCGCTCGAAGGCAGTTGGAGAAGGCGTGCCCGGATCCGAGTGCCATGGTTGATCTTCCACCTACCACTCCAAACTTGAAAAAGAGCAGCGTTGCGGCAGCCATAGCAGCTAGTCGTGTAAAGGCGAAAGCGATCGCGAACGCGCCTCCGTCTCTCAGACATCAAGCCACGTCAGCATCGCGCACCGCAGGGGTAGCTTCACCACCTTCGAGTTCTCCTAGCAGTCCATCTGCCAATGATAGGAGCTCTCCAACCCCTGCCCCCCGATCTTCGTTCTCTCGTTCATCTTTGTCCCCTCCAAGGCCACCTAGAGCCCGTGTTCTATCTAACAATGCGAGCATGCCACGGTCTGTCAGCACTTCAGTAGTTTCTCCTTCACACTCCCGCTCGCCCTCAAATTCACTATCAGCTGCGGCTATAGATGCTATGAGACGACGAATTTCTTCACCTCCCACTCCCCCTCCGCAATCTCCCACTCGGACTTTAGCAACCCGCAAGTCCCCAGCGCCCAATAGTGATTCTTCTCATGTTCGTTACGCATATCCTTTTTCCGCGAGCGTTCCTGTCAGGCAGTCCATCGTGATGCCTGACTTGGATGACCAAGACTCCTTGCTCTTGGCCACTACTATCCCAGTACCTGACGACAGTGACTCGGACATGGATGAACCCGCGAATGTCATGTCCTTCTCCACACCTTATAAACTTTTCCCTCCTACTTCACGTCCTACTTCACAGCCCCCGTCGCTTTCTCCATCGTCCGGCCTCTCGACACCCAATACCGTGTCAAATGCATTTTCCGATTCCCCAGGGAAGCCTTCGGGTCAGATACCCGTCGAGGATGCACTCCGCGCTCGTGCCGAGCAGGCGGAGAGTGTTGCAGAGCGTCTCCTGGAGTTGACGGACCCCGGGGCAGAAGATAATGTACACGCTGCGATCCCCGCTTCACTTCTCTTAGGGGGCAGCGCTGTTGTGACCCCAAAGCCACCCAAAATGCCCGCTATTCCACGGATCAAGAAAAGTCTCGTATCACCGGTGACGCCTGATAGTCGCAACGCCGCCATATTTCGACAGGCAGCATTGTTCAAAAATAGCCCAATGAACGGCAGAAAACCTTCCGAGCCATTGATCAAACCATTGCAGGACCACAGTCACGAAAACGGGTGGTGGTCAAAGCGAGCTTCTGGTTATTATCGATCCGTTCGCCTTGCTTCTTGATCATCTGACTGCCATTCACAGCAATTGATCATGGAACGCCATTGAAGGGTGTCGAACCGGCCGATCGGGTGGAAGAACTTCAAGAATTCGTGACTGCGCTCGAGGATGGCAATGCCGACACTCGTGTCCTACAGAAATTGGCGTCGCTCTGCTCCAGCAACCCTATCCCCGCTGATACTGCCTCTCCGTTGAGTCCTCGCTTGGGCCTCCCTTCAAGCCCGTCAACGTTCGGATCGACCATACGTACACTCCCGCCCGTCGTTCCGGACATGTGGACCAAAGAGAGGAGTTTTGATCGGTTGTTCGACGGGTTGTTGAAATTCCTTGACCCGGCCAAAGTGCGTTGCATATCTCTCTAAGATGACGATGTCTTAAAATCATGATATGCTAGGACGCCGAGCAGCTGGAATACGCATTGATTGTTGTGTGGGAAATGCTAGGGAACCAGGCAGCTTTCCTGGAAGGGAGAGAAGGAGAACTTTTCTCTGCGCTATTCAAAGTACGATGCTGCAATGCGATCGACGTGGGTTCCCCCGACGAACCTTTTTTTTTTCCGGCTCTCTGACGTGGCACTAGGTT
>JBBPMC010000467.1:0-22217 GCA_038090115.1 Strobilomyces echinocephalus | reverse complement strand
GCTTACCTCCAGTCGAGTGGTACGAGACTGGAGGAAGGTGGGAACGGGCGCGTCGCGTAAGTAAACGAACAGTGTCCGTAAAAGGAAATATAGTAAACTATCTACACGGCGGGCGGTTCTCCAACAAGAACTTGTTCGGATCACCCACGTTGGTCTTCTTGGTGTGGAGTGCCAAGTCAACACTGAAATGGCAAGTACCTGACGGCTTGGCAGTGTATGCATTTCGGGTCAGTCTGTCATTTGAGAGTGACACTAGTTCAGTGAAGGAGCTTTCAAGCTGACTCCGAGTCGCAAGCTGATACAAGTTCAACAATATGTGGCTGTGCTGCCGACTCGGTTTGAACTTCAAGTCGGATGTAGATCCATCAGGAACACCACTATCCCCGTAGTGGAAGTTGCACAGTTGTACGTGAGACCAACTCGTCCGTTGCTAGCTTTTTCCGTGCTGTAACCTGTTTCCTACAGTGATGGTCCCAGTCGTGCCTCTCGGACCCAGAAGGCTCCAGCGCCTGCCAGTCATGCGGGCATGGCAGATTATCAGTTCACAATATCCTTGGCATCATATCACCAGAGTGTTTGGCACGAGGAGGTAACAAGCTTGTGGTGGGAAAAATTCCACGGTCTCTGAACGGCCAGCGTGCCTCGTAATTCAGCATGAACGTCAAACGAAGGTCGTCACGTTTCATCCTGCTGCGCATTCCAGTTGCACGTGGATATTTCGTGACACTAGGCCACGCCAACACTAGCTACGTAAGTCAGGTCAGCGACGGCGCCAGAGTCCTCCATTTTTCCAGGTGAGTGCTCGTGGGTGTACAGGTTGCGATCAAACGTCTTGTATTTACAGGAAAATTCCGGAAACCGGTGATATGCGCCCGTCAATACCTCCCGCTAGGAATGACTCGGAGTCAGCGCGTACGTGGGACCGTGCGTACTAGTACTGAAGGAAATACGTCTCATCCAACATGCGTGCGGTCAGGTACATCAGAAAAACCACATTACAAAATCTCCGACGCTGGGCCACGCGAGCAAGCAATGTACGACTTCACGCGATGCAGCGTGCTCCGTCTGTAGGGATTTTCACGGACTGCAACTCAGTCAACGACCTCTCGATGTAAGGTCAGACGTCGCATTCTTGCTCAGGAGAGCATTTGCAGATAGATTAAAATGTCAATTGGCGTGGAGCAGAAGCCTCCTCTTGTGGTAAGTCAGCGTCGGTATCAGAGGCCTATTCTATTGATCTTACCTAACGTTCCAGGGGAGCCCCGTTGATGAAAACGACACCAATTACGTCCGAGAGATATGACATCTTACACTATCAGCATGCTGTCATTCGTGGTGGAATTTTGGATGCTTTGAGCTTGTATCATTCGCGACACGGAGAAAGACAAAGGAACAAGCGCAAAGACCAAAATGGTTTGAAATAAGGAACTAAATGGACATAGAGCCAGAAATCCGCGCGCAATGTGCAAGGAGTTTCCATGGTACTACTAATGCCGTAGAGGAATAAATTGGCTCTTCAATGTGTCCGTGATTTTCTGAGCTGCATAAAGAGGGGGAAATCTGCCCTTTATTTTCCCTCCAAAAACACCCCCGGACCATACCAATCAAAGTTGATCATGAAGCTCTCTCCCGCCCTTCTCCTTCTTGCCACCGCTGCTTCCGTCATCGCTGCTCCCGTATGTTCTCCCATTTCTTTCTACCGTTATGCGTGGTGATCATGTCCGTCCCACCGATGCTCGATTTGCTAGGCGCTTGTCGGTGAGCTCTCAGAGCGCTCTCCAGAGGCTCTTGCCGATTTCGAAGTCGTGCGTCATGGAACCGAACAACAACAACCTCATGACTTTGCTTATGCTTTCACAATAGCGCGGTAGCCCTGACTGGAAACGCGGTAGTCCTGATTGGAAACGTGGCAGCCCCGACTGGAAGCGTGACAAGTAGGGGACTCAAACATCCTCCGTTGATTGTGAGTGCATTCCTCAAGCACTTGTTCTCGGTTAATCAGTATAAGTGTGAAAGCCTGACTGCTACCAATTTATAGCCTGAGGTGCCAACTATCCTGTTAAATAAACACTGTACCTGTTCTGCAATCTAGTGTTGCTTTGCTTTACACACATTGCCATTCGATCGCAGCCACAATCTACGGGGCATGCAGTGGCCACGATCTCGGAGAAACTTTGAATGATATCATGACATGCACAGCCCAACTGAGGCTGTAGTGACACGCGCTGAGAGCAGCTCCGAAGGGAAGGGTTGCGAGGAGCAGAACGTAATCCGCATTTCCCGGATATCTCATTCAACGGAGACAGAAAAATAGTGTGATGCAATGCATGCATGATAGCGGGTTCTTTGCAAGAGTTCAACTCTTCACACGCGTTTGATTTCCGAGTCTTTGAGTCTTGTACGGGATCACCGCAATGGATCCCATTGGCATATTGGAGATGGACAAGGTTTCGCCGCTTCGGAAGACCGGATTGGTCAGTGTTACAATAATATAATTCGTTCAATCGAACCAGCCCGCCCACTAGGGACATGAAGGTGGCGACACTACAAGACCTTTGGTCCCATTCCTGTCCATTCTTCGAGATCCGACGCAGCGGGCGACGAACAACTTCAGTCACCAGGCAGTGTTTATTTCTCAGTAGTCTTCCCCAGGAACGGATGAAGCTTGCAATGTACGTCGCTGGGAATCAGTCGGTTCGATGAAAACATAACTGCAGTTGGACAGAAAGCTGTGGCACATGAAATACCAGATGTTGGGAACCATATGAGAATTTCAACCAAGTAGCCGACCGGTCGTCACTGAGTCCTCCAGGCCCTCAGGCGTGTACCAAGCCAGCCGACTGGTTCATGTACATCGCAATTTGAAAAGGGTCGGACATCTTGACGCAACCCCCTTCATTTCCTTCCAGCTTCTCGCGGTCCGAATCATTCAGGAACGCGAACTCATACCGCGAGGCCTCACGTTTAAGCCTTGGCAGGCATCACCGCTGATGGGTTCACAAGTACCGTGCACCAGATCGTGTGATACTCTTCCAAAACCCTCGAACCACGGCGGCTGAACTTCAGGGACAGCTTCATCGATACCTCCCAATCGGATGGTATGCGATCGTGGGTCAGAAGTGACACCTGGCCTCTTGTAGTACCAAGAGAGTTCGACGTTCAGGCTTGAAACGGTCCAACTCCGACCCTGATACCTATCGCACGTCAGTAAGGTACTTGGACCACTCCATCGTGACAATGCTCACGCGTCACGTACCCACACCAGGTACTTTCCAGGTATCGCTGATTTAGGAGGCCTAAAACTGCCGGTGGTATGACTGGTAGGGAATTTGCACCTGCTCTCCCTAGCCACGAGATTCGAGCGGTCCGTGATGTGGTTAGTACGGGTACCTTTACCTAGACTAGTATGGTTCTGAGTTATGACCGATTTTAACGGGACAGAAATAAACAAATAAGGTGAGGAGCAGTTTTCAGCGGTCATTCGTCGTTTGACGCCAAATGACAGCTGTGTCACATCGGAAGAACTTCGGTGCATATGTATATTATGCGATAACCCACTGAGTCTGACGATACTTTAAGCCATGAATCTGCACACAGATATCAGGAACGCGAGGCAATTATATTGTCCGGGTTCCGGGCGGGGTGGGGGATGATCCTGACGAATTGTTTATCCGTGTATGTACTTCCTGCGCGATCATTGCGTTGGAGGGAGCGACATTAGCATGGGACAGGATCTCCACGCCGTGCCGCATGGTTCCGAAGGAGCGTAGCCCACTATAAGTGGGGTCTGGCGTCCGCCGAGAACGAGAAGCCCCTTCCCTCACCCCTCGCCGCAACCCCACCAAGCAATCGGTCCCAACCGGGGTCACCACGCCTGTACCCTGCGGCGTCGGTTCTACTCCCAAATTGGTCGCAACTGGTGGGTACCTAAACGGCCCAAGACGGGGCGCGGTCGGGTGTGGCAGCCCCCTGACGAGAGCTTTCGCAGACTTGGAACCGCAATTCCATCCTGCGACATCCCCTTCCCTGCCCCTCGGTGTACTGTACAGCCCCGGATCCTCGGAGAAGGGCGCCAGACAGGCACACAGGTAGACGGACAGACGGGAGGCCGCTCCCTACGGACAATGAACCGCGCCCCCATCAGTAGTCCGGGGACACAAACGTGTGCAAACAGCTTCGTAGGGTGTAGTGTGCCTTGCTATGTTCATCATGATTGTGCCTGAACCTTTCTGCATAAAAGGGATCCTCAACTCGGTCGTTGGGTATTTAGACAAACATGCGACTTTCTTCCATCCTTCTAATTCTTGCTACTGCCGCCACGGCCATCGCCCTTCCTGTATGTTCTCCTCTGATGCCAATTGTACTGTGGTTATGCTGATGGGGATCGGTTTTTCTTAGGTTCCAGGGTCCCTCACTGAACGTGTCGCGAAACGTGGAGGGGCACGTTTCCTGTTCATGTCATCCACGGTACCGTCTTGCTTATGACTCTATTACAGCCAGATCTTTCTCAGTCGAAGCGCGTGGATGGCTTGAATCAGGCCACTGACTGGAAGCGTGACTGAGAAGAAGCTGAGCATCCTAGTCTCTCGGCTATGGTTGTCTCTTTTAAATGCCTGGTTCTTGCGGCGAGGATATATAGTTCTGGGCATGGGCCGCCACTCTGTAAGTAAATCGTCATGAATAACGATCGGTCCCTTACCGGGCCTTTCACGAGAAAGGCGGATGATGACAGAGACACCAGCGAGTTCGTTGAACGGCAATGACTTAGGAGACTGTGATGATGCACTTGCGAAAGTCGGCATGAGCCCGTTCAATCACATTGCACACTACCTACATGACTTTGATGGCATTGCTCGCTCTCGCACCACAGGTGCATTCAAGGTCCCCACACGCTTGGATTGTCGTTTCCCCCTGCGTTGTCGGGCAACCGTGCCACTTGACGGGTGTGGTCACCAGGTCTGGTGGGAGGACCGGGACCTGGGCCTCAGCTGTTCCGACCGGTGCCAGGGGTTCTGGCGCAGTGGCTGGCGCCCTCGTACTCATTGACATGTCAGACAAGAAACCGTCGGAGCTGATCCATTGGTAAGACGAGTGATCAGGGGAACACTTGTCATAGATTGCACCCGAAACTTTTTGACATCGTACCTTATTGAACTCTAGTTGAACATTGAACTCCGACTGGTCAGGAAATTCGTCGGCCAGCTCAGAGGTGGTCCCCTGTTTGGAGCAGTGATTAAGTGTCTTATGGAGAATGGGAATGGGAAATGGCATCGCTTGGCGTCTCTTGTCCCTGCGGACACCTTGGATGAACTCGTGACAAAGGCCTCTTCTCGCGCACAATGGCTCAATATTCAATATGCTAGGCGATCCCACTGGGGGTGCTATGAAGAGCAGAAGAGACCTCGAGGACTTGCGATCCTAGGAGTGTAACAGTCCTTTGGAACCGTATGTACAGTGCCTGAGTGCAGCCCGTCGAAAGGAAGAAAAACACGGGTACAAGGAGAAAGGCGAGTCTGCGGAGGATGCGATTATAAGCGGTTGCGTTCATCCCCGACTTAGCCATTTTCGCTGATGGCCGGTCTGCGACGAGACGGGACGAATGCAATGGATTTCTGAGCAGTAGGCTAGTGAAAGTAAGGTTATCGTAACTTACGTATGCAAATAGCTACACTAAAATTGGGCTGAGTACGACGGTGCCCTCGTAGGACGAACAAGTGCACATACACCCCATTACACCGACGTATGTCATTCTGAAAAGTCGTGAAAAAACTGAATCAAGACTCCAAATCCAGGTCAACTACGATGGCACCTCTCTGCTGCAAAACCGGTCCGTCCCCCACGCTTGCTGCGTTCACCAATACCGTTTCTCGCCCCCACGATCGTCTCGCACGTCGGCCCCACCACCATGAAGACAGTTTCGCGACGACAGCCCGCCATACAAGCTTCACGAACAGGGCCCACCGCGTTCCTAGACCAGCGTTGGCGTCCACGCAGGCACATACGGCCTCATACGCGAGCTGGACGTCATCCCAGCGGACGCGTTCGACGCCCCGTCCAGTGTGCATGTGCCCGAACACATGCAGTCGAGGTCGCACACGCCAGAGCGTCGATAGGAGGGCGGCACAGCCCGCGCCGCGGTCGAGGTGCCCCATCGGTGGTCCGTGGGTCACGAGCACGTCGGTCCGGGGCGGCGTCTGGGACCAGAGTGTGACCGCGGGATTCTGGGCGTCGATTACCGACAGCTGGGCGCCGGAGCGACGGGGATCAGATGGGCGGAAGCGGGGGCACGCAAAGGCCCATGGGGAGGTGCCGTGTCGCGGGGTACAGGGGCCGCCGTAGATGCGCAGGACGCGTCCGCGGACGGTCACTTCCGTCGCGTCGTTCTCGAGGTAGGTCAATGAGGGGTACATCTGGCGGACGTTTGCGGGTGTTTCTGGTTCTGCGAGCGTGATGTCGTGGTTCCCCGCGATGAAGATTTTAATGGGGTGAGGCTGCGCGCTCAGCCACTCGAGGGCGTCACAGAGCTCTAGGAGTGACCCTGACTGAGTGAGATCACCGGCGTGAAGGAGAATGTCGCCTGTTGGGAGGGGCGATTGTGTATTGTGGGTGTCGGAGATGCAGACAACGCGTATGTCCGCAGGTGATGGCTGGGTGGGCGAGCAGGGCAATGTCCATGCGTACACGCGATACGCAAGGAAGAGCAATGGAGTGGCCTTGAAATCGTCCAAGGACTGGCGACATAGGAGTGAATCCATCATAGTGGTGGACCTTCAAGTTTGTACCCCTAATATAGGGCTACTGAATTGGCTATGTTGGGCAGTGTGTGGATTGCACACCATTGCGAGGCCGAGCTTTGGAAACGCAGAAAGTTCGTTTGTACTGACTTTCATATCGACCGACGACGCGATTGGCTGGATTTGGGCTTGGTGAAACGGAGGCTGGCTGTCCGTTACAGTCTTCATCGACAGGCGAGCTACCATCGTTACCTGGCACTCTCCAGGCTGCTTCGTGCAAGGAGTCCCGAACTCACAAAAGACATCTGCCGATTGGCGAGAGGACATCATCTATCATTCCAGGTAGGTCCATTCTGGAAAAAGCAAAACGCCATATGAAGGCGTGCGGGGCTGTATTATCCTCATACTATCGATTGATATGATCCACGAGCTCCACAAACCGGAATGATGCCGCGGCGCTTCTCTATAAAAGGTTTCAACACGGATTCCCGTAACCAAAAGATCTTTCGCTCACCACGAAGCTAGCATTCACGACATTCAAACATATTGGCCATCGGCTTTGAGTCCCTGAGAGGGCGACTGGGAGCCCCAACCAACTCATGATGTGTTGCCAATGATCAGACAAGGTAAGGGACAACGGAATGATACGTGTTCGCAGAGGGCCACCATTGTCAAAGCAATTTTGTGTAAGGAGTAGACCACGGTTGCGATAACCACTCATTCTATGTATTTCAAACAATGCGCTGGATCTGCCGAGGTCAGGACGCGCCGGGAACGTCCCCGCAAAAACGGCTTTCTTCGCCTCTTCCTTCGACCGCATCATCTGAGCCGGTGTGCACCCTCTTGCCTGTTCTCGGAAGTTCCAATGAGAAAAAGCAGGGCTCGCATAACTTAAGAAGTGTTAAGAGGCCGCAGTAGCGGTAAACCACGCATACGAGGGAGATTGGGTGAGTTCCGTGACGCGCGGCCCACAAAAAAGGCCGAGAGCACGAGGCATGGAAGCGGTGCACTGATCGTTATCAGCGGAGGGAATGTAAATAATACAAAAGAAGGCATACCAACTAGACATTCTGATTCTTACCGTCACGCTACAGTATCGCTATTCTGGTGACATCCGTCGAAAATGACCGGTGCGTACCAGTGGGATGGAGCTGCATTCGTGCTGACCATTGGACAAGACCACTACGACTCGGAGCCAATCGAAATCGACGTCGGTGGCCCGGTATCTTCCGTGGTATTCACTGCGGATGGCAGATACATGTTGGTCGGCGGCGAAAGAGATGTTGGGGTATGGCGAATGCAGCTTGAAGAGCCTCGACTCGAACAAGAGACGGAGATGGTGACGGGGCTCAGCGTGCTGTGTCTTGCGGCTTCGTCGGACGGGCGGTGGATTGCTGCGGGTACCCACCGTGCGGGAGTCCTCTTCGTATGGGACGCAGAGACGCGGGAAGAAGTATTCAAGGAGCAACTCGACTCGTTTAGCGTCAACGCCGTCGACTTCTCGCCCGACTCGACCCGGCTCGTCTCTGGCGCAGCATACACTGGCATAGCCACCATTTGGGATGTCCACACGCGCCAACAGGTCCAAACACTCCACCACGACTCGAACCACGTGATCGCGGCCAAGTACTCTCCCGAGGGTGATCGCATCGCGACCGCTGCCGCCCAAGGGTCCGTTCGGGTCTGGGACAGTACCGACGGAAGCCTGCTCATCGACATTCCAGTCGAAGTAATACCGTACCACAACACCGGTCTCCTCTGGTTCGACAACCACCTCTTCGCTGTCGCTAACAAGACGGTCATCAGACTCGACGCTTCCACCGGGTCAACGGTGTCGAAATGGTCGGTCCATGCGACAAGCGGCTACTCGTGCATCGCCCTGCCGACGCATGGTGGATACATCGCTTACGCTGTTGAGCTTGCTGTCAGGTTTCTGGACACTCCGACGGGCACCCAGCTCAGGCAAATCAATGGTCTCCCAGGTCTGCGCTCTCTCGCGGTATCCCCCGACAACCAGTTTATCGCAGCCGGCGGAAGTTATTCCTCCAGCGGATACCGCAGTAGCCTTTTCATTGAAAACTTATTTCGTATCATTGTGAGTTGCTTGTCTTGTTGTTCATGGCGTGTCTGAACATCCGATTTGCTCGTCTTGCGTACAGCCCCCGATCCCTCTGTCTCGTCTACACCGCACCTTTCGGGAACCTAATGTTCAGATCGATGACGCTGTTCTCGACTCGTGGCGGGATGACCAACTCGACTCCGCAGAAGCGTCATTGACTACGGCAATCATTGCATCCAAGAATCCGGACCACCATGCACTCGCTTGTCGAGCGCTCGTGCGCACTCGTTTACGAAAATGGAGCATGGCTCTTGCTGATGCTGATTTGGTGGGTTCAACTTTCGCTTTCACTGATGCTGACCTTCACTAATAAACACCAAGGCACTTGATTGTCAGCCGTCCGCCCTTGGCTACATTGCAAAAAGCATAGCTCATGCAGGAAACGGAGAACACCACAAGGCCTATCGAGCCTTCGACGTCGCTTCCGAGCGCTTTCATTCGTCTCATATGACCTTTCTCCTCCTCATCAAGGTCTGCATTTTTCGCTTCGCACCCTGCCATCGCTCATCCATCCCAGGCAATTGTTATATTCATGATCGGAGAACATGTCGATGCGATAGCTCGCGTGGACGACCTCATTGCCACAGTGCATCACAACTCGATACTTTATATGATCCAGGTATGTAATATGACACCACCGCCTTGCGAATGTTATCGCTGATGCTTACAGTAGGCCTACATGCACTTTCTCGTCGGAACCTCACACATGCAGAATGGCAGCTACGAGAAGGCGATGCAATCATTCGAACGTGCACGAGCCCAGCTACGACCTCACTCGAGTCAAACTCTCTTTGTCATCTCACTGGCAAGTTTTTTTTAGCACACCGCTGAAGCAATGACGTCGCTCACCATCCCGCCAGATGTGCGGCTGGAAATTCGATAATCTTGGTATCACAATCCGACAGCGCCTGTGCGATGCCCTATATTCAGCGGGTTTTATGAAGGATGCGTACGAATCTCTTCTTGAACTGATACACACCTCTGAGAAGGAGGTGTATATGGACGGTGCTCTTGTCAATTGGGTCTCTCGTGAGCTTTCTCCCGTTACCTTTGTCATATCGCGTGTTTGACTATTCAGATTTCACACAACGATGCCTTTCCAGTCCGGAAAGCGCAATCGGAGATGACGACGGGGCGACGCCTCATGCCGAACCCACGCCTCTGCTGAAGGAATGGGCGAAAGCGACGTTGGTGATTCGTCCCTGGAAAGATGCATTTGCTATCGCTACCAATGTGATTAGTCCCTTCTGTTCTGTACTATTTGCAATCTTGATGCTTCTTTGCAGTTCACTGTCCCAAAACTTGCTATCTCTCGGACAATATGTGAATGTCTCCAAGCGACCGGCCGCATCATGGCGGCTATCGAGTGCTTCCATGCAATGATGAACGACTTAGGGGAAGAGGTCTACACGAGCAGCCCGATGGCCGACTGGATTTCTGGTGAGTCGATTTTATTTTATTTTTCTTTGTTCGCTATGACTTCAATCTCTACGAATAGATTTTACGCAAGAATGTCTCTCCGCTCCCACAAGCAACAGTGTTACAGTCCCGAATACTACCCAAACAGTGCTTTTGAGGGAATGGGCAAAAGCAAAGTTGAGTTGCGACTCGTGGCAGGATGCTTTGCTTTCTGTCTCCAATGTATGCATATCTTTTCACCTTTGTATGATAGAGATTGATGACTTGCAGTTCACACTCTCCAAAGTGGTAATCTATGAGGTCATATGTGAACGTCTCGAAGCCACCGGCCGCATGACGGATGCAGTGGAATGCTTCCAGCAGATGACGAGTGAATTAGGAGATGAGATGAACCTGCATCGTGAGCATTATGAATGGGCTCTTGGTGAGTACTTGCGTATCTTGTCGTTTATTGTTTACATAGCCATCTTGACAGACTTCAGGCGGCGTTACTCCCAGAAACCAAAGTGTACTGAGGAACTTCTCGCGGATACGGCAATGAATGCGCGCAAATATACCGAGGCTATTTCCTTTTATACAACTGCATTGTCACTTGATCCATTCTCCAAGGAAGACGTTCTCGCCAAGCGAAGCAAGGCATACATGGCAACGGGAGCATGGCAACAGGCGCTAGACGATGCAAACCATGTACATAATTCTGGTTGATGCTGGTTGGAGTTACTGATGAATGTCTAGGTGATTGTACTGGATCCGTTTTCACCTTGGGGATACGAGATGAAGCATGCGGCGTTACACAAGGCAGGGAACTACGACGATGCGATCAATGCGTTCGAGATGATGCTCTCAAAGATGGAGCGATCACCTGATCCGCAGGTTCAAAGTGAATTGTGTTCTCGTTTCATGATGAGGACGACGTGTTCACATTACTTGACAGAGCTTGGCGACCGATACATCCGTCCATCGAACATGGTAGTAACCATTCGCGAGCTTGTCCAGAAGACAACCCGCCGTTTGCCGCGCGAGCTCATCAACACGACCGATGGACGAATGTACAATAGAACGGACATGGCATCTGCATTCGAATCATCCCTTATCTGCAAAGAACTTATCTCGTCCACGATCTCACGCATCGACTACGTTCGGACCAAGCGCGAAATACGAAAGTATTTCCAATACGTGATGCTGTCGCACAGGTGGGAAGATAATGAACCTCTGTTCCAGCACATGGTGAACATGTCCGTGTACGACCTGGATGAGTCTCTGACTCACGACAAATTACAAACATTCTGCAAGATCGTTCAGGAAGCTGGATTCATCTGGGCTTGGAGCGATACGTGTTGTATCGATAAGTCGGATCACTTCGTCCTCCAGGAAGCTCTCGTGGTCATGTTCAAGTGGTACGAAGGATCTGCGTTGACCATTGTTTACCTCCGTGGCGTCCATTCGCCTTCGCAGCTCGGCGCTCTCATGAAAAGCGTATGGAACACTCGTGCGTGGACCCTTCAGGAATATATTGCGGCCAAAGCCGTCCTCTTTTATACGGAAGACTGGAGTCCCTACCTCAACTTAAGGTTGTCGAACCACAAAGAGTCGCCAGAAGTCATCTTGGAGATGGAGGAGGCCACCGGAGTGTCTACAGAGGAGCTGATGGCACTGCGGCCAGGGCTAAGCAGCATTCGGGAAAAGCTCCGTCTTGCATCTACCCGCAAGACGACCCTGCCAGAGGACGCTGCGTACTCCCTACTCGGCATTTTTTCGGCCGCCGGTATATCTGCCATCTATGGCGAAGGTGAAGGCGCTCTAGGACGTCTGCTTGCGAATGTCGTCACGCGATCCGGAGATGTTGGGATCCTTGCATGGACTGGGGAGTCTGGCCCCTTCAACAGTTGTCTGCCCGCGTATATCACCGTGTTCAATGGACCCGTGACATCGCACCTCCCGGAACCCATTCCAGATGCTGAGATGAGAGCTATCCTCAGCGCATCGCACACTTCCCCGTTCGACCTCGACACAGCGCTGAAGCTGTACGGCAGTCTCAGCACCCTTCCCCAACCTAGGTTCGCAGAGAGTCGGATGACCCTTCCATGCATCGCCATCCGACTCCCGCGTCTTTCAACATCCCAAGGAGGTCAAGTTCGTATCTATCGCGCGAATACAGACGCATTTGGGACGGTGGAGATCAAGACGAGACATGACCTTTCCCGGATGGGTACTTTATATCTCGTCCACCCTTGGTTGGAGAGTCTCCTGGAGCACGAGGGCGCGCAGGGCGGTGCCTTCGAGGAGGACAATACTGTGCTCCCTCCCGCTTTGGACGCGGGCGACGACCGGATCTCTGACGAGGAAATGGACGCTGGAGAGGTTGCTACAGAGCATACCAACGACGAAGACACCCCTCGGGAGGAGACGCATCAGGACGAATTTTACGACGCGCTGTCGGAACCTGACTCGTCACACTCTGCCCTCGAGGCGATGACACCGATGGACGACGAGACGCGCGCACGACGGCTTGTCGCTCGCCTGAGGCAACCGTTTGGTGCGCTCTTGCTCACCCTGTCGGCGGCCGGTCGACGTGTTTACAAGCGGGTCGCGGCGGACAACACGATCGACGTACAGTTCCGGGAGGACTTTCCGCTAGCTGATGTTTTGGAGGGCGTCCAGACGTTCGACGTGTTGTGACCCGGGTGCTGGACGACGAACCCGTGAGGTAGTTAGCCTTTAGTCACTCGTCAGCGGACGTCAGGAGAATCAGGATCTACTTGAACTTGAGATGCATGGTCGACCATGAGATTGTCGCAGGCGCACAATTGTCCGGGTGGCCGAATGAATGACCAGATCGTGTGCTGCCAAACTTGGGTGCCGCTGGCGTCCTGTTAAGGCTTCGCGGCATAGTCTTCCTCCAAATGCTTCATCGCAAAATGCACCCACATCGTTGTGCCCGGCTCATATGTGTGGTATGGGGACCCAGCCAATGGAGGTCACGGCTGTATTGCGAGCGAGCCGGATGGGGTGACCGGGGCCCGCGAGGTCTCCAAGAGAAAGAGAGAAGCACGCAACAACTTGGTGAATTTCAGTTCCACTGGTAGAGTAATGTGCGGTGTCGTCGACGCCGCAGCCAGGCTCCGGGCCACTTAAACATGTGAGCGAGATAAACGAAAGTCAGATTCTTCGCGGTCTCCGCTAAATCGAGGGGGGCTCATGTGGTCAAGCGAGCTTGAAACCAACTAGGTGAAGCCTCACACTGTGCGTTGGTGACTCGGAACCCATTGTTTTCTTCGATGGCTTTCAGGCCAAATATTGAAAGCTAAGCAAACCGCCGGATGTTTGTCAACACGAAGGCAAATGCAAATGATCTATCATTATACATATGGTTCTCAGGGCCAAAATCCAGTGGAGATCTCCCCCGGCCATTGAGTGCGATTTAAGAACCCGGGTGAGGTGTCGTCGAGCCATCGTCGTGTGTGCGATACACATTATAAAACAGCACGATTCAGACGCACCAAAAGGATGGCGGGTGTGGTCAAAAGGAGCTAAAGGGTGAGGTTATGGAGTTGAAGCATGAAAGTGCCAGTGTACAGCTGCCCTAGTAGGAACAAGCCTCGAGGAACGTGTAGGTGAACGCGGCGATTTCGAAGGCAGAACACCAAGGCAGGCATGGGCTAGGGCCCAGGACGCGAGCTGCAGCTGAGCCGATTCGCATTGTTGACCCGGACTGATGTGTTCGCGCCTCTGTTAAGTTGCGAAAAGGTGGCCCTCTTGCTGATCTTGCGGACGACACGATCCACCTGGGTCTAGCCATGCAGGAGTGGGACGGGCATCTCACGCGTGAGTCTGATGGCGGCCTCGGACGCGACACTCTGTGTTGAGACGGTGGGGAGGGCCAGACACAGGGAACCAGGCCGGGTAACACACCCCGTGCTGTGGATGCAAAGTTGCAAACTACGACATGCACTGGGCGCCAGCCACTTCGGCAGGACCCCTGACACCAACCGGAGGGCACTCGGGTGGAAGGCCCAGCCCCCTACCACAACGGACAACGAGCGAGCCGAGGCAGACGCCCAATGCGCACTGACCGATACGATCACCTCGGAGTTGCCTGACAACAGCAAGCGGCGACCATTACATCTTGTAACGTCGAACCATCCCAGGACTTCAGTGCGGTCGTGGCAACTGCCACCCACCACATTGTAAACTGTGGTCACAATACCACAGGTCCCAACACAAACCGACCGAAGCAAAATAATACATTGTGCTTTGTGAATCGTCCAGCACGAATTGCCAAGAAACTGTCCACTGCCCCCTCGTCTCTACTTCCAGCTCAGCTTCGTCTGCGCAGCACTCAGCTCTATCGACAACTTCGACACGATCAACTCCTCGTTCGTGCCGTCGTACGCCCAACCCTCCATCTTGTCACCGTTAAGGCTTACCGTCGTCGGCTGCTGGACCCCGAGAACCGTGATCGTCTCGAGCTTCTGTGCGACAGAATATTCTCCTTTACTATCCATATTCAACTCGCCATCGCCCGCGAAGAACTTCAAGGTACAGTTCGGTCCCGGAGGGTAACTCTCGCCGTCGTCGATGTAGGCGTCGCCAGAGGCAGTGCCTGCCTTGTTCAAAGATACCAAAAGCGAGTAAGGGCCTTTGCGCGTCTCGTAGATCGTGTAGGCAGGTTCCTGGTGCAAAAGTAAGATCGAGCCATCTCGGATATGGACGTTGATGTGGCTGATTGGAGCGTTCAAGGTCGTGTTGGACCCGGAATTGCCGTTGACGACGGCATGAGTCCACCAGTCGCGCCAGACGACAGTGTCTCTGCCGGGGAATATACCTTGCAGTCGAATGAATCTTTGACTATAACATTTGAGGGGTTTGGAACATACCATCAACCGTGATTGCTCCGGGAGTCAACACCGGAGTGACGAGAATGTCGGCACCAATCAACCATTGTCTGTCCACGTTGAAAAGCTCGGGCTCGTTGGGAAACTCATAGAACAGGGCCCGGATGGGTGGGAGACCGTTAGTGGAAGCGTTCGCAAAGAGTGTGTACTGGTTTTCGATGTTTCACCAAACGCCTTGGTGAACTTCAGGAATGCCACGTACCCAGTAAGGCAGCATCGAGTACCTAGCGGCGATGGCAATGCGCGACGCATTCGCAACACTGTCCCACCGGTAAGGTTCCTGAGGAAGAGCGCCATAAGTGTTATGGTTCCTGTAGAACGGGGTAAAGGCAGAGAGTTGCATCCACCGATTGCAAAGTTCTTCGTCGGTATTGTTATCTGAAACGAATTGAATGTCTCCTTTGGCTCCGCAACACCAGACTCACTGAAGCCGCAGGTATCTGCGCCGACCATCGGAATTTGGTAAATCTGGAATTGCAGAATGCCTTGGATGCTCAAGTACATGTACTGCCATTTGCTGTAGTTATCGCCGAGCTATAAGGCAAATGAGGCTTGTGAGGAGATGACCAAAAACGACGGGACATACCCAGTGGCCAGTCCACTTTCCTGAAGAAGGGAAAGTGGAGCGACTAATTAGGAATGGCCTCTTCCCGTCGAAGATGGTCTGCAAGGCAAGATGGGTGGCCTTCTCTTCCATTAACCCGAACATGTTGTGTACGTCACGTTCCACGTAGCCGCCATAATGAGTCGCATTTGTAGCCAATGTATTTGCTGAGAATACACCATTGCCTGAAGGGCAGGACACATGAATCAGTTGCAAACCAAAAGAATAGCGTGTGCAAGTTTTTGACCATTGTGAATGGCGTATGGCGGACTCGTTAGGTTAATGTTCGGCTCGCCTCCACCGCCGACACCACGCTTTGAGAGCGCCTCCGTGCTTCCGGGTGCGCACGAGTTGGTCGACGTTCCATTAATTGACATGTTACCACTGGGGCCCCAAAGCGTTTCGTTATAACTGTGGGGAGGATCATCAGCGTATCGTGGCGACGATACTCCACAGATATACAAACCACTCAGGGTACCCAGTTGTAACGATGCCGTCCTCGTCTAATGGCTGCATGGCCGAGAGGTTCGCACCAGTACCACTGTTCTATAAGTAAGTTGGCAACGTGGTCTGATCCCGTGCTTCGCCTACCAGGAGTAACTGCAGAAGGAGCTGACTTCATTCATGTCAAGCCAAATACCAGAGAAGTTGACTCCAAGCTCAGTCCAGTTCGTCAGCGCCTCCGTCCACCATGCTTGAGTGTTCTCTGCGAACCAGTCTGGGAAAGCCTAAGAACATCGAAATAGTCGACTTGAGTGAATGTAATTTGGAAAAAAAAAAAAAAAAAAAAAAAAAAAAAACACACTGTGTAACCAGGAAAGACTTGTCCAATATAAAGGGACCCGTCGGGGTTCTTGATGAACACGTCACTGCATGTAGTCAGGTGGGACATCCTGCCAAATATTAGACGTAACATACTTCGTAACTCCGTTGGTGAATGGGTAATACTATGCACGGTCATCAGATAAGAACTAGAATGGTACAATGGCAAAACTCACCACATCAGTTGCATTGACGGTAACCCCAATCCCTGCATCTATAATATGAATAACTATAAAGATGACAGGTTCAGCGTATGTTTACAGATCCCCGTCCTCAATGAAATGCCTACAATGTTGGTGGTTAGCAGTCTGAGGAAGTGAATTAGCTACTTTGTACATTATCTCGTTAGAAAACTGACCAATTCCTGGATAAATAACTGTAGTTCTTCAATCGGGAACCTCACAGGGTCCGTCGTAAAGTCACGGAATGCGTGAAAGAGATCAATGTCATTCCATTGAACTGATTATTCGTTTAGCTGGCGAATACATCATGACATGGAGCGGACCTTCAAGAGGGATATTCGCAGCGCGCATAGCAGCAACATTTGCAATGTTTTCGCTGATATTAACATATCCGAACCTCGGCGAATAGCACGCTGTAAGTTCCCAGAAGCCGAACTAAAGCTCTCGAGGCATGGCTTACCTGCATAAGTGGAATCCGAAGCCCCAAGCAGGCTGCCACACTGGATAACCAATCGTGGCCCCATACTGAGCAATGACTTCAGCATCTGTGGGCCCAGAGAAGAAGTAAAAGTCGAGGATGCCACCAATCATTCTGTATTCAATAAGCGACACCTTCGAGTTTGGAGGAGTTTGTAATAAAATGTCAGACCCTGCCGAACTGCAAACTCGTTACAACATATCCAAGTAAAGGCCTGGATTTACCTTACCTGAATAACAAAACTCCCGATGACGAAGACATGTTCGTGGTGTCATTGAAACGATGTTCCACATAGATTGGATGCGAACCATACCTTGGGCAAGTCAGTCGCGAATTCCTGGCCCAGGTACTATTCCAATTGCCTTACATGTTCTGGTCAATAGGATCTTGAGCATCGCGATTCCAGTAGGTTTGGATGGTCCCGATGCCACTGTCGGTACCTATATCACGTCGGAAGCCACTACTAGCAATGGCTTCGCCAAGACCATAGATGTTTGTGCCGTAAGGCAGAGCGGAAGTGACCTTGTCGCCATTACACCATGAACCGCGGGGTCTGAATAATAGTTTACCTGAAGATATTGATCCTCGAAAACGAGGTGGAATCCATCAAACGCCGTTCTTGGATCTGAGGAGTTGAACGGTGGGATGGGCGTTGGAGGGAGAGATGCGACTCTGGTATCGAAAATAGGCATCGCCTCGGGATCCGAGCGACGTGTGATCCAGAAAGCGAACGGTGACCCCTCATAGTTGAACACGAGATCCGACGACCCTATGAACGATGTTGTTGGAGCAGGCGGACGTTCAATGACAGACTCGGGAATAGTGAATTGCTGATTTGCAGTGTCGTAAATTTTCACGTGTAGGCTAAGCAAAAACGATCAACCATGGATGAAACCGCATTCTCAGTGACTCACGTCGTCTGAGATTGATAGGTGACTTCGATAGTGAGGTCCGCAATGTCCGTACCGAAGGCGTCACAAGGTACACCGGCCAGCGAAAGCTTTGCACTCAAACCGTACTCGGACTCCGTCAGAGATCCCAAAATGTAACCTAGAACACATTGATATGAGTCCCATGAACCACGGCGGAAATATACCTGGGCAATTTGTTACGTTTGTTGAATAGGTAGTATTCTCTGAGTCGGTGGATTGACGTTTAAGCAGTGATGTGGTGCGGCCCCACGCCAACGCTGTGGTGAGCGAGAGCCCACCCAGAATTGCAGCCAGAATCATGGCAAAAGTTCCTTGACACGACGAGAAGATGACTGGGAATTTATAGGGAAATTGTTCACCGCCCACTGGCTTCTGGATAGTCCGCATAACCGTCATGATCGGATTTCATAGGCAATTACAACGTAGCTAAACACAGATCGGGTATGCCGTGCGGATTTTAACCGGTTGGCTCGCGTACCAGTATACCGTAACCTGAAAGAAGCGCGAGGGTTGCCGCCGTAGTCATGAACACAGTGGTCAACTACTTCTGGCCCGGGAGCGATGAGTTGAACTAAAAATATTAAGTAAGGGACCACAGCAGAATCGGACTCACCAGATGCGGCTAGAATTTCGCGTCATTAGCGACCAAGTTCGCAGGTCCGCGGGATCATCGATCATCAGTAATACCTCCTAAGTAGCACGAAGTTCAATGTTTCAAATTCGACTTCCATCATGCTAAGTGAAACGTATCATCACTTGCTCATTGAAGCTTGATGAAACCAATTCCAGCGCATTGGATCAAGTAGTGGGCGAGTTGAACGATACCGTGGGATTTCGGTTAGCCGCTGCCGTCGACTAAGTTCGTGCCATACATAGTACTGAGCCACAGTGCAGGTTGTCCACTGGCAGTCGTAGCATCCAAGGGCCCAGAGTGAACTGTCAGGCTTGGTCAGTCATTGACGTTCTCACTGGACAGTGGACACCTAGCCCGGGCCACTACAACGCTGTGCGGGGGTGACTCTGAGGTCGTCCGCCGCCTCTGAGTCGTCCATCTCTTCGTCGAGTCAATGAGCACGATCATGACGTGCACAGCGCTGTGTTCGAAGGAGACGACGTCATACCGCCTCCGTCCCAGAACATTGAGAGTCCCAGGTAGAGTGTCCCTAATCCGTGTCGCGAGAGATTGTGTTTCGTCTTGATCTCCACCATTTCAAAGGCGTCCGTATCCTAGAACTTACCCGACCTTTGGGGCCTTCAAACGACTGATTTGAAGACTAAGTCGCAACCAACAAGGACTGATCAACAGCTCGATCAATGATTTAGCGAAACAAACACATAACAGGTATTCTGTGGCAGGACGTCAGGCCTGCGTCAACTCTCGCCTGCAATTCGCCTGCATGCCAGATGCTTTAAAATGAAATGAAACCGAAAATCACGTCAACACTGGATACTGACGCTTATAGTCGGAATGAAAGCGAAAAGCAGGGAACCGATAGATCGCATGACTGCAGGACAGGTGCTTCCGAGATCACCACTAGCGGGACAAAATGGCGGACTTCACAGCCACAATTATGTAATGACTTTGTAAGTCCCAGGCCGACATCCCCAAGGTCCTCCCGCCCGTCGCCCCATCTGTCTCTATTCGAGGCACCCCTCATCCACCGCTCGTTCGCCACCTCTCTTCAAGGCCGACCAGTCGTCGGTGGTCCCACCCCTCGTTGCTACGTCTTTTCGACCTGAGTACCCACTGGTTGCTTCTGCCGTCTTTGTCGGTCACCACTAGGTTCGTTCGCTGCTACCGTTTCTCTTCGAGCCTAACCACTGGTCGCCTCTGTCGTGTTTCGTCGGGCCTCGGCGCTCGTTTACCCCAGCCGCCACCCTCCTTCGAGCCCGACCGCTCACAGGTCGCCCTTGACGCGCTTCCTCGAGCCACAGCGCTGGCTCGCCGCCGCCGCCACTTTTCTTTGAGCCCGATCGCTCGCTGGTCGCCCCCACCGTGCCTCGTCGTGCCTGAGCACTCATTCACCGCCCCCGCCACCTTTCAAGCCCGACCGCTCGTCCACTACCGCCAGCCTCTCTTTGAGCCCATCGGTCCCCCGTCGTGTTTCAGCGAGCACCAGCGCTCGTTCGCTGCCACTTCTCTTCGAACTTCATTAATCGTTGGTCGTCCCCGCTATGTTTTCTCGAGCCCCAATGCTCGTTTATCTCTGCTACCGCCTCTTTTCGCTCCAAAGCCCTCCTTGGTCGCCCCCGCCGTATTTTTTTTCGAACCCGAACGCTCGTCGCCCGCCTCCGCTGTGACTCACTCGGCCCCAGCGCTTGTTCGACCTCGTTGCCGCCTCTTGTCGAGCTCGGCCGGTTGCTGGTCGCCCCCAACGTGCGTTGTCAAACCCAACACGTTCCCGCTGCTTCTCCGAGGTCACCACTCGTTCGATGATAGTTCGGGGCCCCCGCCGTCTCTTTTTGAACTCGACCGCTCGCTGCTGCTGCCGTGTGTTGGAGCCCCAACGTTCGTTTGCCACCGCTCGCCGTCTCTTTTCAAGCATATCTGCTCAACCGTCGCCCCCACTGTGCCCCGTTGAGCTCCACGGCTCGTTTACCACCTCCGCCGGGTCTGCCGAGCCTTATTGCTCGTTCGCCGCCGCCGCCACCACCTTTTGTCGAGCCCCAGCCTCATTTGCTGTCTCTGCTACATTTCGTTGAGCCTAATTGCTCATCAGTCGCCCCCGTGCCCACTGCTTTTTTTCGAGTCCCATTCGTTTTTTCCCGAGCGCCAGGGCTCGTCCGTCGCCCCCGCGGTACTTGTTCGACAGTGGGCGTTCGAAAGGTTAGCCGCACTGCTTAGACAGTGCTGGTTTGTGCTCCCGATGGAGGAAGCAAGCAGGATGGGTTTCAGGGTGGTGCTGGGATCAGGGGGACCCAATATGTATAGTCTATTCGCAGTAAATCACCATGTATGTTGAAAAATCTATATCGTGCAATAAATCAAAGTCTAATCACATCGAGATAACCACTATGGAAGGCGCAGTCAAGTTGAACTACCAAGGCAACCACGACGTGGATTTCACTTCGTATAACGAACCTCGCGCCGCGACGCCGGAGCCCCTTAGCAGACGTGTTTGTATCCTCCTGGCCCCGTCGCCGTTACTTGCCTCATTACGCCGGTGTTTGTTCCTTTCAATGTCTGGTCGCTCCTGCAGGCGGATTACGCCCGACGCCTCGCCTTCTCCCGGTAGTGGATCTCCCCGCGCTGGCACAGGGGTTCCCTTGGCTCGAGCTGCATCCCCTTCCCTCGCCTTGTCGTATCTTTCTGCTGACTCTCTTTGAACTGCTTTTCGCGAGCCAAGCCATGGGCAGGCGGAGGACCTGGTTCGTTATGCCAAGTTTTCTGCCACCTCGCGGGGCTTCTCCTTTGAACCGGCATAGTTTCTCACTGTTTGGCGATATGACTACGCTCGTCCGCGCTCGGTCTTATCGTCTGGCGGCTCTCCAGTCGACGTTCGAAAAAAGCGGTTGAGGAAAGAGAAAGGAGCGAGAAACCCCCTCGTCCGTCCTATTCGGATTTATATCATCGCGGTGCTTTACATTTAGAAAAGACGTGCATCGGTTCAACTTTTGATCAATATTCACGTACCACACAAGGCAATTGCGGAAGAAATACAGTCTGCCCATCACATGCCCATATGCACCATCAATGATGTTCCAGCTGATTTACAACGCGATATGTGAAATGACTAATGTACCCTTGGATCACAACAGAAAGCAGAAAACATTCAGTGTGTGCGCATGCTAGCGAGTCTTAGCGCTCCTAAGGTGGTTGCGACACCTAGCGAGAAAGCCAAGAAAAGCTTGCCATCAAGAAACTTGACCATCGGCGAGGCAGTGCTCGCAACCGGGCCCACCTCGGCCAGGGGTCGTGCTGTGTTACGGTCGTATGAGTTCTTGACAGCAAGGGGCGCGCTGTGGGCTTGCTCCAGGGCGGGGAGACCATCCAAGCTGCGAGTATTTTCAGCGGTCCACCATGCCTTGATC
>JBBPMC010000466.1:0-22220 GCA_038090115.1 Strobilomyces echinocephalus | reverse complement strand
CGACTGATACAGGCTGGTCTCCCATGTTTTGAACGAGATAGTCATCTGTCCAGTTTGTCAAAGCCGGAAACTCTACCCCTGCAAAGTAGTGCGTCGACCTCCGCAGAAAAACGAAAAGTGGATCGCATTATCACCTTTGATGACCACTGGCCTCGATAAATGAACGAGCCTAGCAAACTCGAGGGGCGTCGGCGGGCGATCCAGGACGCGATAGGATAAACCATTCATATCTGGCCTAATGGGTGGGACGACCGGCGGAGGTGGAGATGACACCTCACCAAAATACTCTCTGGATATCCATTTCAACAACTCCAAGCTGACGGGAGGCGGCTGTTCACGTTCAGCTTCCTGTGACATCGGGTTCAACTGCTCAGGCTTGTCTCAGCGTCACAAGACCACACGCGTGTCACACGTCACGCGACGCGTCCCTTCACCGGCAATCACTTGAACAACCACGGCACTTCCTTCCATCGTCATGCCAGAAAAGTGGAGAACGAGAGCCTCAGGGGCTCGATCGAAGGGGAAAATGGTATTGTTTCCGTCCGTTCCCGTAGCGCGTACTCATCGTCGCTCGTTCCAGCCAACTCAAACGACTCTCAAGGACCTCTTTCTGAGGACCAACTCCGGTACCGCACCTGCAGAGAATGAACGAGAACCACATACAGAGCTAGCAACAGCACATTCACAAGCAGACGAATCACAGCCTCCTGCTCAACCATTGCAGCCACCTAGTACGCGAGGTCTCTATTTCGACACCGTTCCAAACTATATTTCGATACGCAGCTCGGCTGTATCCCATTTTCACCAAGGTCGCTCCTATGCAAGAAAGACCGCGGAATGCGGTCATTGACTTGGATGATACTGCGGTAATAGATATCACTGACTTGTCTTCCGACGTAGAGGTATCGACGGAGCCGTCCACGTGTCAGCCATCCCCTCGCTCTGAATTCAGCCAGGCAACCTCGCACTCGCCTCCCCCTTCTCCCATACTCCTCAGTGACACGAGCTTTCCGCATGCTGGTACATGCGGACCCTTCCACAAAACGGGCAACAAGTCGAATAAACGGGCTTCGGGTTCAGGAGATGTCCCTCTCCCCAGTTCATGTTCGCAGCATGTTCGAGGGATGCAGCATTCTTATGCCTCCAGCCAAGCACCTCTCAAATGCAGGGCACGCCCGGGCTCCGGTCCATCAGATGGATCAACGTTAGACTTCCTCGCAAAACGACGGCATCTGGATGACACACCCCCGGTTCGTCCAGGCCGTTTCCGCAGATCTTTGGCGCCCCAGCAATGTGAGGAGCACCTTCGATCCCTCAGTCATGATTGCGTCGACGCACATCCCGCTTTCGCACAAGTTTTTGTTCAACGGGAAGGGGTTCCATCGCGGCATGCCGAAATGTGGACTCGTCGTTTCCGTCCCCGGCGCGCGAACGAAGTGCTAGGAAATGAGCGGCACGCGGTCTATCTGCGAGATTGGCTTCGTGCACTCGAACTACACTTGCAAGGTCGCAAACCAGAGGAACCAGCTTTGGGACGCTCCAGAGAAAATAAAGAGAAAAGTTCTTCGAAGAGAGCCGAGCCACGAGGCATGAAACGACCCCGCATTGTCCGGGCTGTAACGAGGAAACGGGGCAACAAGAAAAGAAGAGTTGACTCGGATGATGACTTGGACGACTTCGTAGTCCTGAGCGATGGGGACGAAGAGGAGGTTGACGAACTGCCCGAGGATTCGGAAGACGACCTTGCATTCTGTCAACGTACCCTTACACGCCTCCACAGACGCGACGCAGCTGGCACCCACGATGTACATCCTGCTGTATCAGACGATCCAGATACAGAAATCAAGCACACGACGACACGAGCACTGGAGCCGGTCCAAACCAACTTTGCTGACAACTTAACCAACGCCCTCCTCATTGCCGGTCCTCCGGGGTGCGGAAAGACTGCCGCGGTGTACGCTTGTGCGGAAGAATTAGGATGGGAGATCTTCGAGGTGTACCCTGGCATCGGAAGGCGTAATGGGGCGAGCTTGGACCAGCTTGTAGGAGACGTAGGCAAGAATCACATCGTCCAGACGGTGCACAAGTGCCCGAAAACGACCACGGTAGATGCAAAGGAACCCATGGGACTCCGCGGCTATCTGGGGAGAGGGAAGGGGAGAGAATTCGCTGGGTTGTGCGAGTCACAGGGAGTAGGGACCGAAGCTCAGCCCATCGACATAGAAGGTAACAGTCCGAGGCATGAGCTGGTACCACTGCCACCGGACCAAGAAAAGGATTCATCCGACGAAGCGGCCGACTCTGGCAAGTGCCATGCTGAGATTGATGGATCGAAACCGATCGTTGTGCAGTCGCTCGTTCTCCTGGAAGAGGTAGACATTCTATTCAAAGAGGACGGAGGGTTCTGGGCTGCAGTGGTGGACTTGATTCGATGCAGCCAGAGGCCGGTGGTGATGACCTGCAACGGTGAGTTGGAGGTTGACTCGAGGATTAGGCATTCACGATGATTGGGCAGACCCTGGTCTAGTTCCACTTGGCGATCTGCCACTTCAGACGGTCCTCGTGTTTGAACCTTGTCCGTCGACCGTGGCAGCCACCTTTCTCCAATGCGTGTCGCTGATGGAAGGCTGCGTTGTTCCGCACGAAGACCTGATGGTTCTATATGAAGGGAGGGATTCCAAGTATGGATTAGAGGTGCCGGACGCGGCGGACTATTGGAGAACCGAGCCAGTGGGGTTGCGAGATCTACGACGGACTATCACGCAATTGCAAATGTTGTGCGCGGGGGCGAGGCATGGATCAACATCAGAGATGCACCAAGGAGACGAGGCTGAAGGACACGTTCGGCGATCAGCAGGAGCAATTTCCGCTGCATCCAGGGTTACGGCGATGGGATCGAGAGTAGTGGAGGGGGAGTGGTGGCGAGAAATGAAACGGCAGAGCGAGGTGATGTCGCATGTGGACGCCGAGCTCTGCAGGGTAGAGGAGGGGACAGGGGAGGTGAGCGTGGACGTGGTTTGTGCGTGGAGACGACTGACAGACGGCGTTGGCAGGTGGCGTCGTTGGAGGAAGAGATGGGATACGTTGTGCTGGAGGAAAGAGAGGGGCTGGCGTTTTGGGAGCGTGATGAGCTCATTGCGGAAGAAGCCATCCGGCAAGCACGTGGGGTACACGAGGACGGCACGGGTCCGAGTAGAGCGTCGATCAACCCCGCGAGGGGACTAGACGCGGGAGGGGGTGCTCGCGTGGGATATCGATCTCGGATGGAGGAGGCGTTGGAGGGTGTTCTGGGAAGACGGAGTGGGGAGAGCGTGTTCCTGGACTACATACCGTGGGTGCGACACATGGTGCTGGTGGACGACGCGCTGGAGCGACGTGCGTTGGCAGGGAGGGGAGGTGGGCGATGCACGCGGAACAGTCTGCGGAGCGTGCACGCCCGGACGGTTGACGCGCGGGAGGGGGAGCGGGACCTGCTGAGGAGGACGAGGCTGTGCAGCGAGTAGATATATCCAAATATGGAAAGCGAGCTGGCCACGTGTGGACGAGTTCTCATAACCTCGTCGTCGCAAACCAAGTCGAGTGTTCGTCGACATGCCCGACAAGGACCCCGCCAGACACTCGCCGCTCATTTCCCTGCCCCCGCTCGACTACCTCCAGCAGCACCGCCGAGGATCCCTCACCGACCCCTCCCTCCATGTCACACGCCGACGCTCTCCCCCGCCGAGACCCGCCCCGAACTACGTCTTCGGCGACACCCAGATGCGCAAAATCCTCCGTTCCCCGTCCCTCGATCGCGACCCCCCCAACGGCAGACTCACCCCCAGGCCGAACGGCCTCCCCAGTACGTCCCTCTTTCCCCCTCCCGCCCCACCGCCCACGTCCCCTTCTTCCCCAGGACACCCCTCCCGCGACCCCCTCTCCGACAGGCACTCGCCCCGCCACCACCACGACGACAGCGACGACAGCTCTCGTCGCCACTCCATCGCAGTACGTCTCTCCGTCCTCCCCCCCTCTCTCCCCGCCCACCTCTCCGTCTCAGAATTCCTCCGACTCCCATCTCCCACACGGCACAAAACGCAAAACCTCGTCCGACCGCGACCACGCCGCCCCAGACGACCTCGCCGGCCCCGGCGTACCCAGCCCGATGAACATCGATGCAGACGGCCGCGCACAGAAACGGCGAGGCTCCGCCGTCGAGACCCATAGGCTCGCTCATCTCAGCATATACGATCACCGCCGCCATTCAGTCCACGCCGGCGCGATGGTTTCCGGACCAGGCATGTCTGCTGCACCCCTCGCCAACAGCAGCAGTCAGTGGTGGCTGCATGATAGACGCGACTCCCTGCCTGCAATCCTCCCAAACGCGTCCAGTGGCTATTCGGCATTCTCCGGTGACCAGCCACATGGACGATCACCAGCACCTCCAACGTCCGGTAGCATGGCGACTTTCGCGTGGTCAGCAGCACAACAGCCAGATGGCCACCAAGACCCTAATATACAGAATCCAAACCGTCCCTTCGAGTCCCAACCTCTGCCCCCGACCATGATCCCCCCCATATCCTTCCCCCCTGACAGACGCATGTCCGTCCCAGACATTCCCCCCGCCGTCGGCCCAACGAGAAACGTGCGCTCGCGCTCACGCCCCCCCTCGCGCCAGCTCCGCGACGCCGTACCCCCCACCCCACCCGGCGCACCATCCGCCATCCTGCCAGACGACCTGTCCCCGCCCCCACCCTCCTCGTCCGTCAAACCCTCCAAGGAGCCCGGCTCCACCCCGTATTCTCGCTCGCCCGAGCTCAGGGTGTCGCACAAGCTTGCCGAGCGGAAGCGGCGGAAGGAAATGAAAGATTTGTTCGACGAGCTGCGAGATCAGTTGCCGGCCGACCGCGGCATGAAAGCGAGCAAATGGGAGATTCTCAGCAAAGGTCGGTCTCGTCGGTCTCGTGTCGTCTCGCGCCTGAAGCGTTTTACGCAGCTATCGATTTCGTGATCAACCTCAAGCAAAGCCATCAAGACATGGCTCGCGAAATCGACATGCTCAGACACGAGTTGGATGGACTGCGACAGGGCATGCCACCCTTCGGCCCAGGTGCTCCTCCGCACTCCATCGTGTACAGTCAGGGCCCAGTACCATACCCCCCACCTCCCCCGGGCGCAATATCGCACTCCTCTCAACCACATTCCCATCAACCACCGCAGCCCTCGTCACAGTCACGACCGTCGTCCTCGGAAAACGCATACGCGTCGGCGGCAGGGCAGCCGTCCCACCCTTCGTCGTCCGCCGTGACGAACGGCAGCATACCGACGAGCAGAGTGGAGCCCCCGCCGACCTAGATGTCTCCGCTTTGGTGTCACGTCTCGAGTGTTCGCGTTTGACTGGTGTCGCCGGAATCCCTGTATTTCTCTTTTTGCTAGCGGACGATTCCCCCTTGGTCGATGTACATAGTCGTAGTGTTTGATTACGTGATGCACTCTTGCTTTCGACGAGACCATGCCCCAGGCAAAGTCTGCCGAGTCCGTCCTGTTCCACAGGAAGAAACCGGCCAACAAGGGCCCTCCTTCCCCTCGCAAGTCCGCCACGCCCCGTCCCAACGACGTCGACGTCGACGACAGCGCCACCCTCCCAGACG
This sequence comes from Strobilomyces echinocephalus, assembly GCA_038090115.1. Lineage (NCBI taxonomy): Eukaryota > Fungi > Basidiomycota > Agaricomycetes > Boletales > Boletaceae > Strobilomyces > Strobilomyces echinocephalus. The sequence goes on along the minus strand of JBBPMC010000466.1, from coordinate 16,590 downwards.
GCGACTTCTCCGAGTACAAGCTCATGTCCTCTGCCCTCAACGGCTGGAAGTACGACGTCATGAAGTTCGACGCCAGAAAGCCCGTCGACGTCTCTACCTGGGACGAGCCGATAAAGCTCAACAGGAAAGATCTCAGGAGACAGGACGTGTCCTCGGCCCAACAGGTCCCCGTGGGCCCCATGCTGGGACTCGACGGCAAGCCCGTCATCGGTTCCGACGGCAGGATCGTCATGGTCGACGTCGACGGCAGGCCCATCCCCAACGCGTTCGCAGACACTTCCCCCAAGGAGAAAGGAAAGGCGCCCGCGAACGGCAAAAAGAAGATGACGAGAAAGACCCGCCAGGTGTTCAAGGTCCCCGACGAGGTCCGACAGCTCAGAAAGGAAGAGAAATACTCCTGGGTGATGGAGGATGCCCGGCAGAACGAGGTGTGGGTCGGGCAGCTGGAGGAGGTCTCCAAGGCGGAGACGCACGCTCTCTTCATGCCTGCCGCCCAGGAGGTGTTCAAGTTCGTGTCTGCGCACCGCTGGTACAAGTTCCACAAGAAGCCAAAGCATCATGTCCCCGATCTGGAGGAAGCCGAGTCGCTGGTACGTATCGCTCGCTCCCCCCCTCAGGGGTCTTGCCGAGTCTTTTTTTTCTCAGATGGCAAAGATACAAAAGAACAAGGATCCAGAGCGCTGGCTGTTGCACCGAAGACACGGCCAGGGTCCTTCTGCAGCCACGTCAGCCATGTTCAAGACCGATCCTGACGCCGCCGTCGGCATGGCGCCGCTGGTACGCGGTGCCAGTCAAAGCAGAGCGCCAGGCGGAAGGGCGTTACGAACAGTGAACAGAGGTTCACAGGGCGTAGAGCAGGACGAAGAGGGAAACGTTCGGCCCAAACGAGAAGACGACGGCGAAGGTCATCTCGACGAGCAACTGTTCGAAGAAGACGTCGCGGACGACGAGGAGCACGAGGTCGCAGACATGGACGAAGAGGAGGCCAAGGAACTCGAGGTCAGTCGGCAGAAGTCCCTCCTTCCGAGTCTCATCGTCTTGCAGGAACGCCTGAAACGGGAGTACAAGCTGGCTAACAAACAACGCGACGGGTACATTGACGAGTCTGACGAGGACGCAGACGAGTCTCAGCTGTCCAGGGATGGCAAATCCCTCAAGAAGCTCATGCGCAAATTAGAAAAGAACGTTGTATACGACAGCGACGAGGAGCGCAATCCATATGCAAGTTCGGTGAGTCGAGCGTGGCTGATCGCTCACAGGTCTGACCGTCGACCGACAGGACGAGAATGAAGAAGAGGAAGAACCTCCGCCCGTCTCTAACGAACCCGCCATCCAACAGCAGCAGCAGCCGGTGAAATCTCGGTCGACATCGCAGCAGCCGGCTGCAAAGCCCGCGACTGGAGAAGGTTCCCGGGCGGTCTCACCGGCACCCGCGTCCAGCTTGGGAGGGCATTCTGTAGTCGCCAAACGAGCCACAAGCCCAAAGGCTCCCAAGGCGAAGTCTGCCAACGTCAGCAGAGCGAGTAGTCCGCTCAGTGGCCCGGCCGCTGGTAGCACCAAACCTTTGATCGGTTCACCAACGAATGCATCTCCAAAGCCCGCAAACAAACGCAAAGCTGACGAGGTTTCTGGGGCTAGTCCCACCAGCGGTGGTGCGGTCAACGGCGCCAGTGCTCCGAAACCCAAGAAACGGAAACCACTGCCGACCGGTCCTGCGCCCGAGGGAGAACTGGAAGAGAGGATGCTCATCGAGTGGCTGCAGAACACGCCAAATGCGACGACGCGGGACTGTATCCAACACTTTACGCCGTATCTGACCAGCGAGGCGAAGAAGACCAGGTTCACGGCTATGGTGAAGGAGGTCGCGCAGTTGAAATCGGGTATCTTGGTACTCAAGAGTGCACTTCGAGGGGAACCTGCTGCTACCTCGCTAGTGCCTATGTGATCTGGGTGGTGCTGTGTTTCTGTCGACGTTGTATCACGATCGAATTCATTGGCAGGAGGCCTGTTGCGAGGACTTCTGGACATTCACCCCAATGATTGATGAATTCCGGCGTTTACTTATGCTAGCGCTGCGACAATCGCAGAGCCGGCGGTGAGTATTGGTGACGTATGTCGGTCGAACTCGATTTAGCAAGTTGCAGTTGACATCCTTCTGGCTAGTCACGCCTATGACGGATTAGGAAGGCGCCGCGATCTTGCGGACTGGTAAAATTCGTCGACGGGTGAGGGTGAGCGGGTTCGCACCGTCCCGTCGTGATTCTTATCCAATGAAAGAATCCCGGATTTCCCAAATGCAAATTACATAACCGAGTTCAATTGAAATTCAATTTGACTGGCTACAACAGGATCGGTGACTCGTCCTCTCATCTTGCCAGGTGGGCCATTGCCGAAGTCTCGTTGCTGAGGCCTCACGTCATCTCGCCAGTGGGCTCTGTATTTTTCGTTTCATAGTCATTGTCACTGCGCTCATGTCCGGCCATGCCGGCCCTTCGTCCCAGACGGTCTCTACCGAATAACGGACAAGCCCCTACCGGAGTACAGCAAAGAGCGCTCCATGTTGTCGAATCATATCGACGTGGGCACATCTCGTTCGGCGAAAGATCTGGGGCGCTCGCCGTCTACCTCGGCCTTCTGGACGAGACCGAACGAGTTAACCGACAAGTCGCTGGACGTGGACGAGAGCCTCAATCTCCTCCGTCAGCTGCCCCTCGAAGCCCGAATCGGACCGAGAGCATCCTCGGAATCAGAAGGCGGTCCCCCTCGCATGTCCCGTCCCCTCCTAGCTCCACATCCGATGAGGAGTTTGGAGGATCTGACCGAAAGTCAATTGGTTTGGTATTTCGCGAGATCGATCGAGTGCACTACCTAGTAGATGCGTCGAATGACGCGCAACGTTGATGTTGATCCCGCACCGTACACCATGGACCACCAGGCCATCATGACGTCCGTCGAGCTAGTTCGTCACGCTCCAGCCGACGTTGTGTTTCAGCTTGCTTCAGTGTCAATCAATGATCGTTTACCTCACGAATTCACCACGACCTTGAACGACAACGACCGACTCGGACTTGATGCAATCCGCGCGTGTCTAATCGCATCCATTCTCACTGGAGATCGTGTCGTCCCGCGTGCGTTTCAGCTCCGTCCCTCAGGCTGAAAGTACTATATCAACGCGATTCCGTCGCCATCGCGGGCACCGGCAGCGGCAAAACACTCTGCTTATTGATACCAACCCTCCTCCGTCTGGAATCAGTATCCATCACCATTTCCCCTTTGAAACGCCTCGACGGACAGCCTCATCCACAGGATCGTGGCGCCTTCATAATCCGTCATAGGCGTGAATGCCAATGTAGACGCTCGCATCCAGACGATCAAAGTGCACCCATATGCGGTAACTAGAATTGCTTCTGGAGGCTGACGCGCTGACTTCCTAGGATTCCCCTCCGCCTTATAAAATGAGAGCATTCGGCGTCGTCATTCATTTATCGCTCTTCCTCTCCACACTCTAACCCTCCTCTCCTTTAAATTATTCTCTTTCGCCATGCCCGCCCGGTTTGCCTCTGCCCTCCTCCTCGCCGCGACCGTTGCACGCGCATCCGTCGATGCTGCTAGTCACACCCACACGGACAGCAAGTGGTACCACAAAGAAGACCATCCCGTCCACAGCCTATTTCGACGTGCGGGCAGCGGCGATGGCGTTACATATGCCGCCATCGGAACGCATGGTACGTTGTCACGTCGAACTGTCGCTTGATCAGCGCTCGGACGCAATAATAGAATGGTCCGCTGGTTTTCCCAACGTCGCCTCGACCGCTGACATGCCTCAATCGTGGATCAACGCGTTGAACGCAGCCGTCGCAGCCGGCAAGATACCAGATATCCCCCCGTCCACGATGACCAATTCCGAAAGCCCATCGTATCCCGCGGGTTATGATCCCAATGGCCCCGATGTCTGCTCTTCGACGTACAAGTGTATGACTCCTGATGACATCTGGGATGCTCCTCCTGGCGTCATTGCCCTCAGCTTTGACGACGGTCCGCTGCCAGTGGGTTACTTTTTCGCTGCATGCCTGTCGCCTTGGGTTGACGGGAACTCTCTCTAGGTGACGACCGCTCTCTGCGACTTCCTCGTCAAGAATAACGAACGAGCGACCCACTTTTTCATCGGTCAGAACATGCTCTCCCACCCACAAGAGTTGCAAACGGTGATCAATAGTATGGACGACATCGCTGTCCACACGTGGACACACCCCTTTACAACCACCAAGAGTAACCTAGAGGTGGTGGCCGAGTTGGGTTGGTCCATGTTGCTTGTCCACAACTCTACAGGAGGACGCGTTCCTCGATTCTGGCGACCCCCTTATGGCGACAGTGACATGCGCGTTCGCGCGATTGCCAAGGAGGTCTTTGGGTTGACGACTGTCGTTTGGAACCAGGAGTAGGCCATTTTCGCTCGCTCTGTCGCATTGTTTCTCGGCCTGATTTCTTTTCTTTCAGTACTGACGACTGGACGCTTGATCAGAACCCTCCTGGGACTACGCTGGAGAAGATTTCCACGCAGATGGAGACGTGGCTCGCCGGTTGGTGCTGGCGCTCTGATTATTGGGTGGATTGCTGAACGTGGTGACAATGCAAGGTCCCAAAACCCCTGGTCTCGTCATACTGGAGCACGAGTTGTCTGATCCGTCGGTCTCGAGCTTTATAAGCGCATATCCCCTCATGGTCGCAAACGGGTGGAAGCGTGTGTCGCTCGCACAAATGGATGGTCTGGGATCGTACCTGAATGCGTTCAATGCGACTTCTCCCGTCACTCCTGCATCAGTTGGCAACACTACCGTCAAGCCTCCTGCGGCGAACGCCACCACTTTGCAACAGCCCACGTAAGTTCCATATGCTCTGCGAGTGCGCCTTGGTTGAGATTGCGCCACAGGCTCACGCCCTCTGCTGGAAATCGTACGAACTCGGGCTCCCAGGCGGATTCGTCTCGTAGTGCCTCTAGTTCTCCTCATGCAAACCAGAAGAGTGGAGCCGAGCACTTCAGCGCTGTGCCTGTGGTATTGTCGGGCATCGCTACCTTCATTGCCGTCGTAGTTGGCGGTGTTCTTGTTATTTGATTCGGAACCTACCATTCTTTTCCCATCACCATTTCCTTCTTTTGCACACGGTTTACACTCGGACATCACACTCAGGGGGGGAGGGCTAGCCATTCCTTGAATATGCGAAAAACATCTACCGTAGGACGTCGCAGTCATGAATATACATGAATACATGATCATTGCACGATTCGTCTCGGAACTTCATCCGCAACGCGGGTGTGGGTGAAAGGTAGGCGGTACATTACACGCGTCCAAAAGAACCTAGATCTGAGCAAATCACTCGGCCACGCGGTTGCCGAGTTCACGACGACAAAATACTCGGCCATTTGATTCGGAGTCCTTCTAGCCAACGCATATACAGCAGTTCGGCGATGGGTGACTTGCGTGCTTGTGCAGCCGAGTCGTCTCCTTTGAGCGGATTAACCGACGACGAGCTACTCGCTTCAGCCGAGGGGCCAGTACTAGTGATGTCCTCTTGAACTTCCGTGACGACCAGGCCTCTAGCCGTCATTTCGCTCTTCCGAATGATTCGTTTGTGAGGAAACAATCCACGCGAAGTCTGCACGTGTTGCCGAACGGCGGGATTTCTAGACTCGCGAGACGCACGCCGATGAGATTTGCTCTGATGCACGACAAAATGAAAAAAACGCACTCGTTGATGCCAGAAAGAATGTCGAGGATGACACTGTATGAGAGGGATGCGTTGGCGTCACATAGGTCAGCGAAACCACGCGCGATCATACTCAGTGACTCGATCTCCCGAGCGTCCATGTCATCGTGGATCGTCTGGAGAGATAGTCAGAAAAGCGACGGAGAAATGATAACAGGTCACGCTTACGTTCCGAAGGACCGGAAGAACGACGTCGTCGACCATAGCTCGCCCGGCTTGCTCTGACTCGCTTACTTTCTGCTTGAACGATGACGAGCGTTCTCTGATGGGTGAAGTCGCTGGCGGGGATTGGGAGGCGTCATCTTTGACGCGTGTACTAGTCCCAACGTACTCTGCAGAGAGCCTTAGGGAGCCTATGGTGTCGACCTTCTTGACTGGTCTGATCGTATCTACACCAGAACCAAGATCAGCCTCCCGCATAATGGTCCCGGCGCCAGTCATTCTGTGCCTTGCAGCATATGACGAACGTTTCATGGACCGGACAGAACTACTGTAGGCAGGGGGTGCGTCCTGAGGTGCGCCAGGGCCTGGCCCAGACGAATCACTAGGCGGCGGAGTGTCCTGTTCTTCGGGCGACAATTTGATCATGGCGGTCGAGTGTGCTGCCTGGTGGCTCGTCCCAATACCGCTAGATACCAACTGCTCGCTACCTTTGATAGCACCCTCCGTATCGACAGAAAGGTCATCTTCGTCGCAGGCCACAGGTTCTTCTTCGGCGCCCTCGTCGTCCATGTCAGGAAGCAGGTCCCGGGCGGCGCTGCTGAACGTCCCCATTACAGAAGAGGATCTGACGGTGTCAAAGTTCCAGTCGCTGCGTATTGTGGCATTGCTCTCCCAATTGGTTGTCCCCTTGACGGTGGGTTGATACGTTTGGAAGCTCTTCTGAGGAGATCGTGCGCGAAATTCTTGGTAGCGATCAATGACCTCTGCAAGGTATGACGTCTTCTTTGCATTCTTGACGAATTTATGCTGCAGGAGGTCTTTGGCTGTAGGACGCTAGATATCACTTGAGAATGTGTTCGGGAGAAAATACGTATATTATACCATGGTGGGGTCCTTGGTGAGACATAAAGAGACGAATTCCTTGAAAGCGGGGCTAAAGTTACCCTCGAGCGTTGGGGGCTTCGCCTTTGGGATGAGGAAGAGTACGCGCATGGGATGGTACTCCGCCAAGGGCGGCTCGCCCATTGCCATCTCAATCGCAGTTATGCCGAGACTCCACATGTCTGCTTTCGCGTCGTAACCAGCTTGACGGATGACTTCTGGCGCCATCCAAAAGGGGGTGCCGACGAACGTATGCCTCAAAGTGCTCGTGAGTTGCGCTGCGACGCCGAAATCTGCCAGTTTGACTTTGCCTGCAGCGGAGAGGAGGACGTTCGCGGCTTTGATGTCTCGGTGGATAGTGCCCTCTGAGTGGAGGTAGTCGAGGCCGAGAAGAAGCTCGCGGCAAATGACTGCGATGTGTGCTTCTGAGAAGACACCTGCTTTGAGCAGATCGAGACAGGATCCCCCGGCGAGGTATTCCATGATTATCCACAGCTTGTAAGCCACGACAAAGGAACCGTAGTATCGCGTGACATATTCCGAGTCGCAGCGGGCCAAGCTGGCTATTTCCTGCTGGATCTCCAGTATGTCGTCATCCGAGTCCTCTAGGTCTGTTGGTGGAAGATGAGATCAAGAACGCCAGTTACGGCTCGTCGCACCGATTTGTTTGATGGCGACTGTCTGTTTGGTCTCGTTGTGTATTGCCTTGTAGACTGTACCGAAGCTGCCTGTACCGAGCTTCTCGAGCAAGGTATACTGACTTGCGGGATTGCTGCTGGGAACAGGGTAAGGCTCCCTGGGAGGAGCATCCTGGCTGGACCTTGGACACATTTGGGATGGACGATGGTCGAGGTCAACCTGACTTGTTTTTCTGAGGCGGTTGCCGGGCGGAAACATGTCAAGGACGCTCTAAGCGAGAGCTGGACACATGGAATCCGACCCAGTCGTCAAGTTATACCTCGCTCCCCTACACGTGTTCGGGGTGGGTCTATTTCCCATCCATGCGGACACACAAAGTCCGGCCCTCCACGCCGACGCTACAGCACGTCAAGTTGTGATCAGGGCCTATGGGACATACAATCGAGGCGCATGTAAACGACGGTAGCATGATGGCGGCCAGTCTGACGCTGCAATCTCATGCCTTGACCGCATATTTACGCAGCGGGAAGTGGATGTCCTTCTTACGTTGCTTTTCCGTCTTCAACGACGACTCGTGCTACACACAACGTCAGCTCAGCCGAGATCTGACTCGACGTCTCTCACCTTGGTCAGTCGCCGTCTGATTGCACGAGTCTTCTTCGGCCGTAGGTCGAGTGGGAGGTATTTCTTGTTCTTGTAGTATTCTCGCAGATTTTGGCGCGACTTGTGGTTCATCACGGTCAGGACCCTTGCGATCGACTTGCGCACGACGTCGCTGTCAAAGAGGTGATTGGCGCCGAAACCAAACGCCGTGTCTGTGCCAGAACGTACATCTTTGTGAGTTTCGAAGGCGCGCCCCCGGTGGTCTTTTGTACTCGGAGGGTGAGGAGCTCATTCTTGAGGTCAGAAAGTTGTTTCGTCAAGTCACTCTTGGACCTGTTACGGACGATCGCATCAGATTGCGCCGAATCGCTGTGTGTTGAACGCTCACTTGGACTGGAGCTCGTAGGCCTTGACTTTGGCGGGCATTTTGAACGTTCTGTCTGCGGTCAGCCCGGAGGCCGATCGTGCTGGCGGGCTGAGTATCGCTTACGCAAGCAGGAACTGTACAGTTTTATCAGCCTCTTTCCCACGGGACGTCTACTGTGACATGTACGCTACGAGGTCTTGAAACTGCACGAGCGAACCTCCGAAGATGTCGAGCGAACTTGAACGCGTCGTTCAAACGTGTCCTCTGAAAAGAACAGCGAAACGAGTTCACCTGCCGTACGTCAGATCCACCTTGCCACTCGAAAGCGCGTCCACCAGTCCGAGATCCGACACGTCTGTCCATCGTGAGCCACACCCTCCAATTGAGTCCCGTACCGCACGTCACGCTACCTTTTGCTCCCCCGGCGTACGTCGTCGGTATCGTCACCCATTCACCGAGTTCTGGGATCAAGTTCAGTTCACCGCGTTGTAGCCCGAGGCGGCACACTCGCTTCTCACGAGGTCTTGGTCGATCCCTCGGCAAAGCCCCTCGACGTCCGCAGCATGGACGAGAAATTCGCTGGAAAACGTCAGAAGTCTCCGTGCACCGACGTCCTCCACTTGCCTGCAATGTTCCGACAGCATGTCGAGCGACGCTAGGCCAGCCTGTTTTCACCGCGGGGGGGCGAAGCGCGTGGTCGTTTCCGACTCACCTTTGCATACCTCCATGTTTGTCATGTCTTGCCATTTGTTCATCGCTACGAACCACGTTTCTCCTCGACGACGACAGCTACCATCGAGGTTGTGAGGGTGCAGCGTGAAATGTAAAGGACGAGCTGACCTCACATCTACGACAAGCCTGTCCCGACCGACGGCCTGGGAGATGGCATCAAGCCTCTCTCTGGAGAATTCCCCTCCAGGAAAGAGATAGGAGGTAACAATAACCTGGATAGATTGAGATGTACATCACACCGCAGCGCCGTGCCTACCTTGCTAGCACCCACATCCAGCCATTCTCGTGCATTAGCGGGCGTTATTCCCCCACCTATCTGTAAACCGTCTGGAGGGTACGATGGAGACGAGTCGTATTACGTCGGGGGATCAAGATCAGGGACATACCTGGCCATGCTTTCAAGGCCTCTCTCGCAGCGTCTTCGTTTCCAGGTCCTAGTTTTATGACGTGTCCGCCTCGCAGGTCGTGTTCTTTGTATAATCGAGCGAAATCTCCTGCGGATTGACTGAGGATGATTGACAACGTTCGTGCTCGACAGCTGGCCCACCGACCTCGCAACGAAATTCGTCCTGAGCGCGCCTGGGTCATCGTCCGACAGCGTACCGCCGACGATCTGTTTTACTTTGCCGTCGTGGAGATCAATGCATGGTTTGAACCTGCTTCGGCGTCTGCAGTCGGCCATGGCTCGTGAGATGTGGCGCTCGGACTCGAATTTCATGTTACAAGCAAACGGCAAGATGCATGTATGATACACAACGATCAGTATTCCAAAGATGCCTCCATGATTCGCGTCAGATGTTCCCTTCCGTCTTCTCCAGCGACATCGCCAATGTTCGGCGCAAGGTCCAGTACACGTCGCTGGGGGATCGTACCTTCAACTAGGGCTGGGACGTCGTCTTTGGTGTAGCCCACTGCCTTCAGACCACGCGGTACACCGAGCGCGTCGAGGAAGCGAGCAATCGACTCATACAAATAGCAACCAATCTCGGAATCCGGAATGCTGGTGATCGAAGGGTCGGTGACCGTTGTGTTGTTGAAGATCGCGAGTGCTTCACGATGACGGTCGGGCGACGATGGCGCAGTGAATTGGAAAACTAGTGCAAAGTAAGGATCATCGTGCTGAACAAAGCGCAAGACGTACCTGCAGGTCCTGTGAGTGCGACACTGGTACGCGAGCACAGTCAACTATGATCAAGCGCGGGGCCGGGCCGGGCATACCTGACACCGTGGGGGATGATGGGGTGATCGACTTGGTATCCTGGATGTTTATATTTGGGACCCCTCTTATTCAGACCAGAAATCTGAAGGCGGGTGAGCGAATCAGGTGGATCGTCGACTGCTAGAACACACAGGGTAGCTCATCCCATGGCATAGGTGCACACCGGCATTTCCGAATCCAATTCCAGCAAAGGAAGCGGCGAGACTAAACACCGCGTAAGCTATTTATGGGACGCCTCTAGAAATATACGCACAGCATCTGGCTTCTTGCTTCGTGATCGGTGCTGTCTTTAGCGATTCGAGGAAGGTACTTGACGGTGGTCCTAAGCGCCCACATGGAGAAGATGTCGGCGACTGGGTTACTCCCTTGATATGCAGGCCGCAAGATCGGGTTCGTCGGACGAGGCGTACGCTCGGTATAACTAGAAAGGATGAGCGATAGCAAGCTTATACGGCCCAGTTTCGTTCTCACGGAATGGCAGTATAACTCTCCATACTATGGAAAAGGACGTCGAGACCAGCGCTGATGTGTACTTGTGTTGGGCAGCTTTCGGTGTTTGCAGTGTCGACTACACCGAGTACGGGCTTGAGGGCGCGACTAGCGATGCCGGTCTTGAAAGCACGAGAGGTGACATCGAAAATTGCAGCGCCTGTGGTCTCGGAGCCAGTTCCAGCGGTAGTGGGGACTGAGACAGGTCGGATCATGTCGGAGGACACGAGAGGGACGGAACTTGCCTGCTATGAGAGGTCGCAGGCTCTGTGATATGGCAAGTCCCTTTCCTACGGGAGCGTTGACGAAGTCCATGAGGTCGTTGTCCTTGTAAACGGTGAACCTGACCGAGTGTGAGACAGGAAAAACCTTGGGCGACGAGCGAGTACGAACAAGTTTGCAGTTTTGGCGGTGTCGATGACGCTTCCGCCTCCGACGCTTCATGGCATGTGGATGGGAATGAGAGGATGGGGGGAAAGGACTCACGCCAAGAAGTGGCTAAAGTCATGCTTCCTCGCCCATTCGATGGCGTTTCTCCAGCTCTCCTCAGTGGGCTCCGCCACGACTTTGTCGTAAACCTCGAAGGGGAGATCCTCCTGGGATTGCAGGGACTCGAGGGCCTAGACAAGGGACGTGGGGACGACGCGACGGAACGGGAATGGAACCACCTACGACGGCCATTGGTTTGAGGTTGGCTACGATGGGGTCTGTGAAGACGCCGACCTGGGAGAGGGGAGATGCAGAGACGGAAAGGACAAGGAAGCGTTCGGGCTACCTTGCGTGCGTTCATGTTCTTGAGGTCCATGCCGACCTCGCGGGTGACGCCGTGACCGAAACGGAGGTTGGAGGCGGCGACCTTTGGACGAGGTGGGTCGAGCGAGTCCCACGTGGAGTGTCGAGACGCACCTCGAAGGCGTATTCCTTCTGGACGGCATGGACTGGAGTAGCAAACTGCCTGAGCTGTGAGACGGCTGCGGCGCTGTGTGCGTGAGAGGAGCAGCGATGGCAGGGACAGGCCGGGTGCTGGGCGGCGAGGTGGATCAGACGGAGGATCGCACTCCGAGTCGTCGTCGTCGTCATCGTCGTCCGAGTCGGTGTCACGTGGCCGTCATGTCCATCGTCCTCGTCGACGGACCAGCACAGCCACTGTCGCTCTTTCCCCGTCGCTCGTTTTTTTTCGATGACGCTCTTGGTGCCCGTTCGGCGGGTTCAGAGGTCCGCTCTCCACCGTCGCGGTGGGTCTGCTCCGTTCGCCGTCAATGCCTCGCTCAGGTACGCCTCGCACGTGCGTGCCTTCCACTGACCCTCTCAGCTCCTTCCAGCGACGTGCACGACATGATTTACATCACCAACGTACGTGTTTCTTACCCTCTCCCCGGCCTTTTCTCGCTCACTCGCGTGACAGATCACCGTAGGAGGTGTTTGTAAGACACCCCATCTCGTTCCAGTAACTGGTACTCATCCACCGTCCAGCCTTTCCCGTGCAAATCGACACGGGCTCGTCTGGTATGTCCTGTGATTCCCGCTCGTCATCCTCGTCCATTCGCGACCCCCAGATCTCTGGGTACTCCCTACGACCGGGTCGCTCCCCAGCGCCGAGGCCAGCGTCAGTACCATCGTCTCGCTTCGTAATCCATGTGCTCACCTTCTGCCAAGTCGACCAGCGCAAACATCACCGTGAGTATAGTGGTCGCCGCCCTGTCTGCCTTGGAAAACCTCACATCAGATAGTATAGCGCCGGCTGGGCCTACGGCCAGGTAGCGTTTGCTTCAACGGAATTCGCAGGGTATCTTGGCCCTCTGGCTCTCTTCCCTGTCCACAGCTGATCATTGAGCTAGCGTCAGTGTGCCGCACCAAGCATACTTGAACGCCTCGTCAGTTCAAAACCCTGCGATATCCTACGGCGCAGCAGGAGTCATGGGTCTCGGCTTCGATTTCCTCTCCCAGATCGACGCAACCGTCAATCAGACTGGTTCGTCCTCTGGGCGCGCCCTACTCTACAACCTCTTTCACGATAATCCAAACGAGCCCAACTTCATTGCATTCTCATTGCAGAGTGATTCAGATGGTGACGGCGTTCAGGGTAGCCTTACCGTTGGTGAAACCAATCCTTTGTATGCCAACGTGACAAGTACAAATAAGATTCCAACGTGGCCTGTCACCGCACCGTTACGATGGAACGTCCTTTTAGATTCGTTTATCGTTGGAACACGCACGGTAACTGTCTCGAGCAAGGTGCCTGCGGCCCCATCGGACAAGGCCGTCGTTTTACTCGACACCGGAACATCCTATACGTAAGCTGCACACCAATTATATTGTCTTGCGAAACATTAATAGAGCACATCTCAAGATACGCGCCTCCCGACGTGTGTACTGCCATTTACGGCGGCGTTTCCGGCGCACGATATGACTCCACCCTCAGCCAATGGTTTGTTCCGTGTGACGCTGAAATTGACATGGCCCTTCAAATCGAGTATGTCCCCCGTTTTCCTTGAACCAAATATCCGTTGACAGGTTGTCAAGCAACCAGATCTTTCCCATCCATCCACTCGACGTCACGCCAACTTCTCTAGGCGACCCAACCAACTGTGTGGGCTCCTTCATTCCGCAGACCGTGTCCGCCGCGTCTGGTCAATTGTTGGTCCTTCAAATATGTGCCACGTCGTGATCGGTCTAACTCTTTGTCCAGTGACTGGCTGATCGGTGACAATGTCCTCCGCTCTGTGTACGCACTCTATGACTATGGCGACTTTGACTCCTCGGGGAACTTGGGTAATCCATACGTTCAAATGCTTGCTCTCATCGACCCCGTCCAAGCCTCTCTCGAATTTCATAACGTTCGTGGCGGTACCCCGAACACTAATATCACCTACAATGTTTCAAACGCGCAGTCCGGAACAACAGTCACACTGTCCACGGACGTTGCCACAGCGCTGGAGAATCTCTCCAAGGTTCTCCCGGCGATTCTCGGTGTCATGGCACTGAACGCACTGGTGTTGATCGTGCTCGTAGTCGTCGGTTTCATCTTGCTATGCCGACGCCGCGGAAAGAATCCTCGAACTCGGAAGATTCCCGGAAGACTTAGTCCCATGCCAATGGATAATCTCTCCGGAGCTAGAGACGTGGAATTCCCTAGTACTGGCGATGTTCCGCATACATACCAGCCGGTGTCGATGGCACTCACAGAGGATACTCTTTTCGTTCCCCCAACGCCTGGATTCAGGAAGGATTCAGGCTCTGGAAGTCGCCCGAATTCTGTTGCGTAGTCCGGCCTTTTTACTTTTTTTTACTTGCCATGGTTTGGAGGGTTGTGAAATAGGCTAGTGCTACAATGGACACTCTTGCTATCTCCGTTCTCGTTACCCACGCTTTACTTGCTAGATCTAGCTTCTAAATACGATAATGTGTGATCATCGCACGACGTCTGCGCAACATGTGCAAGCATGCAGATATTGTTAATTTCTGCGAGGTTTACTGCTCCTCGCGGCAAGGTCGAACGTGACTGCATCGTCCTCCCGAGTCAACGTGTCCAGCGTGCCCAGCACGGACTTCTCGGATCTGGGGGTAAGCCCGGTGGTACGAACCACTCCCTCGGCACGTCCTTTGAGCGACACGAGCCACTCTCGGCGATGCCGAGTTCTCGGGTCATCGAACAATCGGTCGACGACGCTCGCCAGGGCCCGAGCGAACGATGCCCGATAATATGGTCCGGTGACCTTGTCTTGCAAGAGATCCTCGATGCCGACGTACTCCGAGAGCCACAGGGCCTGCAGGACCTTGGTGTCATCTTTGGTCTGTAGGGCGATGCGCACGACAAAGGACATCGTCTCCGCGTTGGGCGTGAAGCTCCTGCCCTCGGGCTGCTTCTCGACCCTCGGAGGGGCCATGCCCTCGGATTCATCGAACGAGTCCACCTGGATGCCCGTCATGAGCTGAAATGACTTGATGGCGCCGTCCCAATCACCGGTGCGGAGACAGGTCAAGAGCACGAGGTGATAGGTCCGCATGCTAGGACGTAAATCGGGGATGTCATAGGTAGCATCATTCTTCAGGCACCATTCGAGAGCGTCGACGGCTTGGGAGGACTCGAGAGGCGAGGCGAACATAGCGAGGGACGCGTGTGCACGCAGAAGCTTGTGAACGTGTGACTTGGCCACAAGCGAGCGAACGCTGGGCCGATCAAATTTAATATTGTCCATGACGAGGTGCATGAAATGAACGCAGAGCCTAAATTTCTGCATTGCAAAGCAGACCTGGAGGGCGGCGTCGAGAGTCCAGTAGTTGAGATGGGGGGAGAGCTTGAAGGGCTCTTGGTGACCGGGTCTTGTGAGACCGAGATGCTGGGCGACGATGTCTAGCGCAAGGTCCTGGTCGGCTGGCCTGCCACGGATGAGGGCGTGTATGGTTGCTGTAATGAGGCGGGAGTCGAGCTCAAACTCCGGACGCTTCTGCATGGTTTTTTCGATCTGTAACCAGACGTGTTTTGCATCTGAAGCAGGAGCATCATGAAGAGACATGCCGCGTTCCTGGTGATTGGTAATTGCGCGAAGCATGGCCGTGAAGACAAATCTATCAGGTGCATGCAGACCATCTTGGTCCATGGTAAAGTAAACGTCGAAAATCCTTTGAATGTCACCTGCAGCACCCAAGATGGATATGTAGATCACGAGGGGAGAAAGGGACAGTTGTGCGACGTTGTCGGGGTCGTGGTGTTTGATGGACCGCGTATAATCGAGGTAGTAACGATACAGCGAATGCGCGTTGGCGAGTTGTTTGGGGTGTTTTGACCAATCGTCGATCTGGGAGAGACCTTTGAGCATGGTCACGAACGTGGAGATGTTTGGGGAGAACCCGCGACGTTTCATCTGCACGGGGGATGAGATCGAGGCTACCAAGGAAGGGAGGGACTCACGTCGACGAAGAGGGTGTATGCCAGTTGGAACTTTTCGCGGGCCATGCAAAGGGAGAGCATGGTGTTCCATGCGGGGACGTTTTGAGCATCTCTGGGCACGGAGCGGAGGCGCTGGACGGCAGCGTCGATGTTTCCATCTGCAGAGAGCTGCTTGAGCTGCACGGCGAGGTCATATGGGCGGAGGAGTTTTCTCGGGTGGGCAGTCCCAATGCCACGGACGAGACGAAACACGCTCGGAGCGCGTCTGGCAAACATCAAGGGACCGTGGGCGACAACTTGTAGTAACTAGCAACCTCCGTCTAACTCAGTTTGTGCTGCTACCTCTACTAAGCCATCAATGTGCCTTGTCTAGTCTCAGGTCGACACGCCTAGCCGCCAGCCCAATCACAAACAACGACATAAACGCAGCTCCAACCGCAATCGGCTTTTTCAAGTGTCCTGACAAGGGCACCTTGTACGAAACCTATATCCGCCCGTTGTCAGGAATCGCACCCCAAGAAATGCCACCAGACTTACATATATCATGGCAGTGTGTCTGTCAGTCAAATCTTTGTAGGTCAACGAGACCGCTGGTCGACCCGTCGTGTCGAGGTAGCTCACGTGCGTCGAGATCGTACTCGACAAGGCAGGGAAAGGCGTTGCAACGTCAATGTCGCTGTGAAACCTACGCTGAGCATTTTCACACGTTGCATGAGAGTTCAGGATTCTTACGTCGCACCCTCAGGCAGAATGATCTTGATCTCTGCCTGGTCCACCACCGATCCTGGGATGTACGTCATCATGGGAACACCAACGATGTATCTCTGATTCGCCGCATCC
>JBBPMC010000465.1:7430-22271 GCA_038090115.1 Strobilomyces echinocephalus | reverse complement strand
TTCGGGTATATTTCATAATTGTTCTCTGGAGCCATGCCGGAAAGTAATACATGTACATAATCTGGATATCAGCTCCAGCTCCGCCCAAAAAAATGTCGACTGTACAATTTTCACAAACTCACGTGTATGTTCCGTCCCCCTGCTCGCCGCCCATGTCTCGGGCCCCTGAATGCATCACCACATCACCACGTCAGCAGAAAGGTACAACACCAGATGCGATCTTCATTTTCCGCTCACCTTCCGATTATTAATCCTCTGGTATTTGATCCTCCTCGCAAACCACTCTCCGGCAGTTGAGCCGGTGTTGAAGTTCCGCTCAGGGTGCTTCCGCACAGCATCTGCGATAAGGGGGCTATCTTCCACAAGCGCACAGAGAACCTGGGAGTTGCCAGGACGAGTAAAAAACACCAAGGACCAACGTTCGTATTCGCCTTGAACGCCGGGAGGGGGGACTACCCGATGAATGTTAGACTGGAGGATACCTCCGCTGAAGATAGAGAGCGCATCGCCAATGTTGCAGACGGCGTGACCGGGAAGGGGCTGTGCCATAGCACATACGTCAGCGCGCTGACGCCACATTGAAAGAACCAGATCGGACCTCGACGTAGGACCATTCCGAATGACCAGGAGGCATCACTTGTAAGCCGCCGAGCTTGTTGTGTAAAAATGACTGCCGGAAGTTACAGATAGACAATCACCACATGAGGTTTTTCGCTTACCAGAGACCCAAAATCTGTGTGCGCTCCGAGCGTCGCGGTGTCTGCAACCGACTTGCCAGGCATCGGCGGCGCTTTGATCACACGAGATTCGCTTCCGCTATGCTCTCCAAAAGAATTCAACTTCTCAAGTGTGCCCTTTGGAAGATCCAGTTTGTCATTAAAAATGCGGAGGAACGTGGTGTTGATTTCGAGGGACTTGCAGGTGAACGGCGCCACAGCTGTCGGAATTGCTGCGGTGGTTGGAGCAGGGTACGTTCTGTGGACAACTTTCGGAAAGGCGAGTGCGTCATCCTTCGCGACGTTGATGAACTCGATGGCATCGAGTTGAATACTGTCAACCGTCCATCAAACGACGCCGACGTGATAGCGTCGATAGCCGAATGCGCTTACCCGCTAGCGTCCACCGCATTCGCGCCGGCTTTCTTATATCTGATGAAGTTGGTCAGCACACCTATGCGAGAGTCGAGTAAGCCCGCTACGCACCCAAACGACCGTCCCTCGTCGCCCTGCTCAAACTTCAACTTCTCCTCCAAGGGCAGTGCCATGGTCCTGGCACCCATGTCAAACATGGCGCTCACTTCCTGGTCGGCACCGTGGTTTTTGAGGCTGGGACGACCAAATGTCAGATAGAACTCCCGCGACGGAGAATATGATACAGGGCATGAATGTGACTTCATGATCATTACTTACTACCAAAATCCGATGGACGTAGCGGCTTCCCAGAGACGATCGAGCTCCGTAGAATCGCCGGCCTTAAGAAGCTCATAGTCGATGACGAGGAGTGGGTGGGTACGGACGTCGGTTGGAAATGGGGGCAGAGCTGTCCCAGGCATCGCTCAAAAACCGACTGGTAACCTTGAAAAGGAGACTACAGAAACGTCTCGCGACCACTCACCTGACGGCGGTACTATGAGCGAAAGTGGCGTTCGAGACGTCGGGGAATCTTTATAAGGGTCTATTTACATAAGGAATGAGGCGACCCACTTCAAGTGGAGCGGGTCAGCGCCATCGACATCGTGAAGGCTGATACCACGAATCTGGAGCCCATCTGAGAGGTGGTCCGAAGGATACAGCCTAAGTTTTGCTTTTCGCTGTCCTCCTCTCTGCGGCACAATCGCAATCTCCACGGCCGCATCAAAGGTCGGTGACCACGAATATACCGGCTGCAAAATTGGGAGTATCCGGTGTTCCTCGAGAAGTTGTACCCTGACTTTCGGTAAAAAGGGTCAACTCGCCTGCTGGGAAAATTTTGTATGTATATATGTAGCCCGCTTCCGGAAAAAATGGCAATTCCCGCTTGCTTGCTGTCCACTCCATCTGCTCTTGAGATTACCAAGTATTTGGCTCGTGATTATGCCGAGTCTCTGTCACTTCTCTTCGTATCTCATGGACTTCCCACATCAGAAATGGAACGGTTCCAGGATCAATTAGTACTAAACGACAGAAGAGTCACAGAACTCTACACTGTGACCTCCAAGTAAAGGTGGTTTCGGTCTGCATTAGCTAATTGCCAAGATGATTTACTTGCCAAATGTCAAGGGAAGATAACGCTGAACCGAACTGCAATGCGTCTAGTTCTTTGAAGCGTTCAGTGCTTTCACTGAGAGCCAGGCCGTGCCAATCACTGACTGTACTTATGAGGCTCCAAGTAGAGCTAAGATATGTAAGATCAGTGAATCCGAGGAGGATATTTGACAATGTCATAGAAGACCGTGACACCGTCACTGAAAATGTATGTTAAATCTGATGCCGGGATGTCAACGACCGCAGGGACCACCAACCACCAACATGCACTTCAGCCGAGATAGCCTTCATCTCCCCGAACCGCGCCGTTCGGGCCTCGGCGCGATCGCAAGTGGATCCGTAACCGGGGATCGTTGAGTTGTTTAAGTTCACAATGTGACAGCGAATCAGCATACTCAGGCCGTAATATGTCCCTTCATTATCCCGTAATCATCCATTCCTCCGGTCACTGGCATTCCTGCTTTTGTTGTCCCTGCCAGTGTCAGCGGCAGCAAAGAGAAACCCTGCCGTAATACCGCGAAGCCTGGCCACTCGCTTGACTCGCGACACTCGGCTATTGAAAATTTGAGGCGACGCTCACTGGCAAAAATTATGGAAACATAACGAAATGTGGCGGAACGAGCCCTCAATTGTGTTCTGGACCATGCAAACTCAAGATCCGCCGTCAATGAGGACAAATAACATACAAAAAGCTCGTCCCGCCAGGTTCATTCTAGCAGTGAGCCTTCCGTGTTCACATCCTCTCGTTTTTTGTTTTCGCTATTTCTCCGTGTCCCAACAATGGCTGTAGCTGGTGACGTGACTACCGTCGCTACAGTATATGGTGCCATCCTGCTTGGCACTTGCTTCGCCTGCGGGTAAGGTCTTCGTCTTGGTAGCGCGTTGTATATCGCACTGACAAATGCCTAGCCTGACTGGCGTTGTCTTTGTGCAAAGCATCCTGTATTATAAGCTATACCCTAGCGACTACTCGTGGACCAAGGCTCTGGTTGGTCTGTCGTTTTTCAGGCGCTGGGTTTGCTAACAAAGTTCGAAGGTTTTCGTGGTTTGGACGCTTGATTTGATGCACACGATTTGCATCGTTACCGCTGTCTGGCAATCGGTCATCACAAAGTTTAATCGACCGGACCTCATGGACGAGATCCCATCGTAAGTCATTCTCTACTGTTCTCCCTATCGATGCTCATTTTATCACAGTGCGCTCGGGGTATGTTAATTGTTTAAGCCGTATATTTACGACTCGACCACTCTTCGCAGCTATCCGTGGCCGTAACCGCATTGGTGACCTTCATAGTCCATTGGTTCGCACATTCTTGCCGTGTCCTGTGCATTACAATACTGACAAGTTTATTTTTGCCATCACAGCTTCTTTGCAAACAGAATTCGGATGTGTAAGAAATCAATGCGTATATGTTACCTCCATCGTTAAAGCATGTTTCCAGTGACGAAGAGATGGTACATTGCCGCTCCCTTGGTATGTGGAACTACGGTTTTGATTTGACTTGTATGGTAATGAAATCTCAGGTGTTCCTTGCCTTCCTGCGTCTCTGTGAGTGATTGGTCTGAGTGCTGATGTATTGTTTGCTGACGTCTACTCAGTCTCTGCATGTGGTAAGCACTGTTCATCAAGGCAGTATCCGGTTGATTTTATAACCCTGGGCGACATACAGTTTCGACAAGCGAGATGTATGCCGCATTTCTCTTGTTCATCTGTCATCCTTCAGCTGACTTTTGTTCAGTATTCGCTTGAGGCACTACTCTTTATTCATCAAGCCTTACCCTTCCGTAAGAAGCTTAATTTTTACAGCGTCTTTCGATTTACGGGATTTTTAGTGGGTGTTCACCGTTGGCGTTACCCTCTCTGCTTCGGTGGAGTTCATCATCACTACGGTCATGGTTATATTCCTTGGGAGCAGGAAGACTGATTTCGCCAAGTAGGTTGAACTAATACTTCCGCAAACAATCTTTGACAGGACATTTCCAGCATGAACCACATCATCAATTCCTTGATCTTATACACTTTGGAAACAGGTAGCATCACATGGTATGGTCATTTAAATTTGTTCCCCAGTTTGGTAACCTTATCACCTTCTAACAGTCTTGTGACAATCGCTTCGTTAATCTGCGTTCGTTCTTCCGTTTTCTCTAGCTGCTTTCGACTGACATCTACCTACTCAGTGGCTGGTTATGCGCCACAATTTGATCTTCCTTGGGATGCACTTCGCTATCGCCAAATGTATGTATTAGACCCTGAATTCTGACGAAGTTTGACAACGATCGCAGTATACGCAAATTCACTCTTGGCTACGTATGCTCACCCGCGAATTCGATCTACCCCCGCTGACCCCCTCCCGCTCCAGACTAAACACGCGCAAGCGGTTGCAAGTCGATCGTGCCGGAAACTCGAGTGAGCGAGACCAAAACAATGGTCTTGCCCCGCCCAGCCCCATGATAAACAAGAGTTTTTCGGTACATCATTCATCATGTAAGTTGGGTATGTATTGATGATAATTTGTAACAGAATCGGATGCTTGGCCCAACGATGACGCAAAAGAGCGTACGTTTCTGGACCTGATCGTATTTTTTTTTCGTCCTAACGACACTTAAGATGCAGCTAAACGTCAACGTTGAAACCACGATCGTTTCGCAGATAGACGAGAGCAAGGATCATGATCTTGAGGCAGCACCAATGGATACACAAACCATCACAGCGTATGAGCGAGACGGTCACTACAATTCGATGGATCGAGACAGCTCAGACAGAGAAGACGAAAAATACCCTACTCTTGTATGATGCTGACGTCTTTTCCCTCGCGATGGATATACCTGTTCGAGGCCTTTTTTTCTGGTGATACCGTGTCCATGTCCAATCTCCTTGACTGCTGTACCATACAGTTCGATAGTACTTCCCAACCCATCCGCTCCCTGTCGTTCCTACCTTAGTTCGTATTTCGCTCTACTCTCAAGTTCTTCCACACTCATTACATATCAGTATTTCGTCTCGTGGAAGTTTCTAGTTGTGCTCGTTATCTATTCTCTAATATTCAATGTGTACCCTATGCAAATGCTTGCTCATTGCTGTTTGACTCATTCGCGGTTGAAGTTCTGTTTCTTCGGGTGCCATGTCGAATCCACAAAAGATCTTCTCCCATCATGCTCGTCGACTCGTGTGTTCGAAGACATGGCAGTGGACAGCGGTCGCTACTGGCATTCGACGGCTGGCATACATGCACCCAGGTCAGCCAACAGCCTCCAACCGCATGTCGTGCTACTAACAGACAAGGCTGGTTGGTCCGGGCCCATCCGAGTCCCTCCGCCAGTGTGCCCATCGCCGTTTTTGGACGAACACTCCCTCAACCTCGCTAACTTTAAGTTACCGGTCACCATCTAACGACGCAAGTGGTGAGTGTTCATTCCATAATTACTGTGGCTAGAAACTCCGAGAACGATCACCGCTTGATGATGTTGAAACAGCGGTGGTTTCACGTCACCGTTGGAAAAAAAAAGAGGTCTTGCTGAGCAATCGTTTTGACTTTCCGAACATAAGGACATACATGAAGTCATCTTTGTGAAAAGTTGGAATCGTTATGTACACTGGCCGGTCACTCACTGTCGAACCATGATGCCATCTGCCATGCATGCACGCTATGGCAACGCTATACGTGGCTACACGGACGCGGGCCGCGGTGTTTTTCATGTACACGCCAGCATAAGCATGAGAGCTCCACAACGCTTACTACGTCCTCAGATCGTTGGCCCAGTCAACACTCAACAACTCAACTCCGGGGAGCTCCAGGGGGCTCAAGTTGGTAAGTTGGATGCAACAAAGAGATTCGGCTCGGTATTCCGGAGTCATCAATGCCGATACCCCCAAGTCCACTGATCGCCAGCGTTGAACCGGCTACGCTCGGAGTGAACGCTGACAGTTTGTGGGAACCAGCAACTTCGCTGGCATCTGCTGTCTACATCAGGCCTGGCAGGTCCCACATCAACGCGTGCTTCGTAAACAGCTGACCTCGTGCTATAACCTCGGGAAAACGAGGATCCAGCGCTGGATTAGTATCAACTCGCGGCGTTCATCTCGAACTTGCCAGAGTTAACCTGCCTTACACTATCTCCCTGGTCCCACCGGCGGTACTTCAATCAAATTCCTCCAGTATCCCCGCATAGTTGACCATGTCTCCCGTCCAACTTGAATACGACCCCAAGGGCATGCCTTTCCGAAGGCTTGGCCCCAGTGGCCTCCGCGTTCCGCTGTTCTCCCTCGGTGGATGTGTGTGATACGAGCTTTGTGCTGGACGGGGTTGCTCACAGAGACGCTTTCTACCGCAGGGCTCACCCTCGGAGGCACCGTGACCGGTGACTTGGTCAAGGTTCGTCGCCTTCCATTCGTCATCTTCTACTCGCCGTGACGCGTTCGACCGTCCTTCATGCAGGACATAATCAAAGTCGCCTTCGACAACGGCATCAACATGTTCGACACGGCCGAGGCGTATGCCAAGGGTAAATCAGAAGAGGAAATGTGAGCCAAAACTCTCGTACGTCTCGCTGTCGTTCTCAAAGATTTCGAGAGGACGCGTCATCCGGGAACTCGGGCTTCGGCGTACCGACCTGATCATCAGCACCAAATTGTTCTGGGGCGTTCGCAACGGTCCGAACGACGGCGGGCTCTCGCGGAAACAGTACGTGTGTGACGCGTTGTCTTTCGCCCCAGCTCATTTTTCGCAGCATCATCGAGGGAACCAAGGAGTCGCTGGAGCGCCTTGGTCTTGACTATGTTGACATCATCTTTGCACACCGCCCGGATATATCAGGTAAGGGATTCGGTGCCCAGAGAAGCTATCGATGATGTTCGTGTTCTCGACAGTGCCCATGGAAGAAATCGTTCGGGCATTTCATTGGGTGATCGAGAAGGGCTGGGTACACTTCTCTGGTTCCCCATCTTGAACGCTGATCGATCTATTCCAACTAGGCCCACTATTGGGCAACGTCTGAATGGTCCGCGTATGAGATCGAAGAGGCCCAGCGCAAGTATGATGAACTGACAGTCGTATTACAAGCTTACCTGACACACAGACGTCGCTACTCGGCTTGGGCTCCACGCTCCAATTGCTGAACAATGTAAGCACAAGTACGTTGGTTTGCACGTGGCTCGCTGATGTTTGCGCTAACACCTTGTATAGCATGTTCCACCGCGAGCGCCCGGAGAGGGAGTACAGGTACAGGTGTATTATCGTCAGCTGGAACCTCAACTCACGATTTGAATTAGGTCGCTGTACAAGGAATATGAGCTCGGGACAACTGTTTTCTCGGCGCTAGCAAGCGGCCTGTTAACGGGAAAGGTATGGTCAAAGTGGATGTAGCAATATATACTCATTCGTATCGCAGTACAATGATGGCGTTCCGGAGGGAACTCGTTTTTCCATGCATTCGGAATTCTTCAAAGGGACAGTCGAGAGCCTCAAACACGAGGATGGTCTTACGAAGATCAGGAAAGTCAGAGAGCTCTCGACGCTCGCCGAACATCGTAAGTGGATCATGGCATCTTCACCCTAATTCGTTCCACGAACCCAAACGTGAACAGAGCTCGGCTGTTCCGTCACTCACCTCGCATTGGCTTGGGTCGCCAAGAATCCCAATACCAGCACGGTCATTCTCGGCGCTTCCAGACCTGAACAGGTTCTTGACAATTTGAAGGCCCTCAAGGTTATTCCAAAGTTGACACCCGAGATCTTGGACAAGATTGATACTATTCTTGACAACAAGCCCGCACCGCTTGTATGTAGTTCGATATATTTAATTGGCGGACCACCCTGATAAATGCTCAGCCTACCTTCGGCCGTCCACCTCTCGACCCGCTGGGCCGACTGTGAGCCAGCGTTTAAAGTTGAAGAGATGACCATACGGTTGTACAGTTATTCTAGACTTAGTGTGAATGAGGTGCGGGACACCGTGAGCGCAGTTTTCTATGGTGATGATTCTCCGCGGAACCATCGTCTACCGCAGTGTGAGTGCAATACGTGCTTTTACAGCGATCACGTGCAGCCGTAGATAACTTCTAGCTTGTATGCAAGGGAGCGTCCGCGTCAAGCGCCAAACTGTGGCATTGATAGTTTGTCTGGTCCGACGCGCCCGAGGTTCGACGTATATATAACCAGATTGGTCAATTCGCAGAGACCGTGGTTTCTCTTCACGACCGAATGACCACGCCCTCGAATAAACCTCGACCGGGTCGATGCTTCCTGAATCGGTTATCATCGCTGAAATCTAGTATTTAAACGGTATTATTGACCTTGACCAGGCCTGCCTCCCACCGAACGTCTACTGCCATGTCCGCTGTTGTCAAGTGCGAGTTTAACCCCAAAGGTATGCCATTCCGGCGCCTTGGTCCCAGCGGTTTGAGGGTTCCCCTCTTCTCCTTGGGTGGATGTGAGTGGACGGCGTTTCTAGCAGTCAAGCGTTTCATCGAGCACGTCACGACTCACAGGGTTGACTTTGGGTGGAACCGTCGTTGGGGATCCGGTCAAGGTATCAGTGATAAGCAAACGCGATCGCTGGACGGGTGACCTGACCATATGCACAAAGGAAATCATCAAAGTAGCCTACGAAAATGGAATCAACATGTTCGACACCGCCGAGGGCTACGCCAAAGGTCGTTCAGAAATCGAAATGTCTGTTGTCAAGGCGCTGTTTGCGTTCGCGGATGTGCTCACCGATTTCCCAGGGGTCGTGTCATCAGGGAGCTCGGCTATCGCCGGTCCGACTTGATCATCACGACCAAGCTGTTCTTCGGCACCCGCTCTGGTCCCAACGACACTGGTCTTTCTCGAAAACAGTGAGTCTAGTTTGGAGTTGACTTTGACTCTGAGTCCATTCCTCACCTGTCGCCTCAGTATCATCGAAGGGACTCAAGCCTCTCTCGAGCGCCTAGGTCTCAACTACGTCGATGTGATCTTCGCCCACCGTCCTGACTACTCCAGTGAGCATGACACTGTTCTAATCGTGGCTGGCACAGACACAGAATAGCTCCCATGGAGGAAATTGTTCGTGCATTCAACTACGTCATTGAGAAGGGCTGGGTCAGTGTATTTCTCGTTTAGTCGCGAAGGTGCCTCACCGTACCATCAGGCCTTTTACTGGGCAACGTCAGAATGGTCCGCCCGCGACATAGAGGAGGCATACCGTGCGTAACGTTTGATTATGGAGACCATGTCCTGACGGTTCCACGTAGACGTCGCCGACAAGCTCAACCTCATTGCCCCTATTGCCGAGCAGTGCCAGTACCAGTACGTTCACCGCTCGTAGGCGGAGTTGAATCATCCACCATCGATCTAGCATGTTCCACCGTGAACGTCCTGAGAAGGAATACGCACCTTTGTACAAAAAGTACGATATCAGTACTACTGTGTGGTCGGCACTGGCCAGCGGTCTCCTCACGGGGAAGGTATTCTACGTCCGATCACCATCCAGTCTACTTCCTCATCCAGAGCCCCCTCTGTCAGTATAACAACGGCATTCCAGAGGACTCTCGTTTCGCGACGCACTCTGACTTTTTCAGAGACGCGCTCAAGAGCCTCAGCGAGGAGGAGGGCTGCACCAAGATCAGCAAGGTTCAGCAGCTGTCCAGACTGGCAGAGGAAGGTTCGTGTCTGATGGCTATTCATGAAGGCACGCTGAGTATATGTACGCAGAACTCGCCTGCTCCGTGACGCACCTGGCGTTGGCGTGGGTAGCCAAGAACCCCAACACGAGCACGGTCATTCTCGGCGCGTCCAAGCCTGAGCAGGTCATCGACAATTTGAAGGCGCTTGATGTCATTCCGAAACTCACGACGGAGGTGCTCGAGAAGATGGAGGCGATCCTGGAAAACAAGCCCACGCCGATTGTTAGTCTGGAGCGTGGCTGTACTAATGGCGTTTGCTGACTGGTCCCCACGACAGTCGTCATTCGGTCGTCCATCGCTTGATCCCTATGGACGGGCGTGAGAGCTGCGAGCCAAGTAATAAGCAATTTGCATGACTTGCATGTACCCTATACAGTCGCGTGGACCTTGAAGGCTTTGAGCTTGGTCGTGCGAGGGACAGTGATGTGCGGACGCAGGTAATGATATTTGAGGTTTGTTACTAGCAATGACTGGGGAGACATCACCGAGAAAAACACGGGCGCAGGTGGGGCACGGTTGCCGCCGGTGCCCGCCTGAACAAGGTCATGTCATAGTAACCTCGTGTTTCGTGGCAGGCGACTTGGACGGTCTCGGCGATGGCAACAAAGGTGAGACGGGCGCGGGAGTATTCGCGCAAGTAAAGCTTCTGAACCGGTTAGGTCTTGTTGAACGAGTCCCCTCCAACAGTGGCGACGCCGGTGCTCAGTACAATAACGTTGGAAAATGAAATGGGCGCTGTCAGCGCGACACCGCCCTCGCGACGCGCTGCCAACAGGCCAGACGAGTGCGCTTTCGGAAGCCGGCAATGACAGGCCGCCGATAGTATGTGACAATGCACTGGTGCGTGCGTTTTCCGTTCCTGATCATGATTTGTAGACCTATCACCACTGATGGACAAAGACAAATAATATTGAAAAAGCTCCCACCGAGAGATCCGGGCTCCCTGGTGGTTTCCTTTCGACCCTGCTTTCACCACCGACTCGCCTGCGAGATGCGCCTTGCCGGTGATGTGACCACCGTCGCTACGACGTACGGCGCGATCCTGATCGGCACTTGCTTCGGTTGCGGGTAAGGAGACCTCGAAATGTGTCGCCGTGGTTGCACTGACCAACGTACAGTCTCACCGGCGTCGTCCTCGTA
This sequence comes from Strobilomyces echinocephalus, assembly GCA_038090115.1. NCBI lineage: Eukaryota > Fungi > Basidiomycota > Agaricomycetes > Boletales > Boletaceae > Strobilomyces > Strobilomyces echinocephalus. The sequence goes on along the minus strand of JBBPMC010000465.1, from coordinate 11,225 downwards.
CAATGCGTTCTGTATTATAAACTGTACCCCCATGACTCCGCTCGGACCAAGGTCTTGGTGCGCCTCGTCCTTCATTTTCTCGATGCGCTGCTGACGAGGTCTCAAGGTGTTCGTGGTCTGGGCGTTCGACTTAATGCACACGATTTTTATAGTTATCGCGCTGTGGGAGTCGGTCATTGTAAACTTCAATAAGCCGGAAAACATGGACAACATCCCATCGTGAGTCCCATCGTCGTCATCAAAACTGGGACTCATCCCGATCGCAGCACACTTGGGGTATGTAATCATCTTTCGAGCGAAACGTGCACGATTACACCGCTTTCCGTAGCTTTCTGTCGCAATAACTGCTGCGGTCACCTTCATGGTTCACTGGTCAGTGCTCCTAGAACGATCCATCCTTTCGGAACATTAAGGGACATCATTTCATCACAGCTTCTTTGCTAACAGAATTCGGCTGTGTAAGGACACGCTCGACACGCGCGCACATGTCTCTAATATATCCACAGTGATGAAGAAGTGGTATATAGCTGCCCCGATAGTGCGTCTATGCCTTTATCGCTGTGGAGATCGTGCAAATGTTTCATTCCAGGTGTTCCTTGCATTCCTCCGTCTCCGTGAGTGATGGGAGTCTGGTCCGATGCAGCGCTTGCTAACGTAACACCTACAAAGTTGCTGCGTGTGGTAAGTTCCGTGCCTCGAAGCAGTGGCTGGCTAATTTTATATTCTTGGGCAATGTGCAGTCTCGACGAACGAGCTGTATGTGTCATCCCTCTACTCATCAGTTGCTGTTGAGATCTGACCTCCGTCCAGTATCCACTTGAAACGATACTCTTTATTCATCAGGCCGTACCCTTCGGTGAGAACATTCCTGTATGTCGTGCTCATCACAATTACCGTTCGCTTTAGTGGATTTTTACAACTGGTGTCACGCTCTCTGCCTCGGTCGAATTTATTATCACCACACTTATGATCATCCTCCTGAAGAGCAAGAGAACTGGATTTGCCAGGTGAATGACACAGTCTGGTTCATTCTGGCGACTCCTGATGATATGTCCATAGCATGAACCAAGTTGTTAATTCGTTGATTTTATACACTCTAGAAACTGGTAGCGTCACCTGGTACGTTCAGAGTCCAAACCTCTCGTCTCTCCGTTGGCCTGACCGACCGTCAACAAGCCTTGTGACAATAGCTTCGCTGATCTGCGTTCGTCCGCCCGCTGCTCTCCGTTTTCCACTGGTTGACACTGACGCCTCCCAGTGGCTTGTCATGCACCATAATTTAATTTTCCTCGGGATGCATTTCGGGATCGTCAAACGTAGGTGTCCAGATTTCGATGCTAACGGATTCTGTTTGACACGGCTCGCAGTATACGCCAACTCGCTTCTCGCAACGTACGCTCGCTCGTGAAGCGCGATCGTCGACGCTGATTTGAAATCCCTTCAGACTCAACATGCGCAAACGGCTCCGAAGCGATTTCGTCAATTCGCGCGAGCGAGAGCAAAATATACTCAGCCCTATAAACAAGAGCCATTTCTCCGTGGGTCGTTCCTCTGGACCGCCTGGTACGACTCAGAGTGATTTGCATGGCGATCTGCCACAGAACCGGAGTCGGATGCTCAGTCCGAACACGACCCAAAGGAGTGTATGTCCTTGGATTTCCGTCGTTTTTTCTTCGTGTTTCTAACGGTCTTCGAGGTTCAGCTCAACGTCAACGTCGAGACCGTCACCGTCTCGCAGATCGACGGGTACCAGGAACTCGACGAGATCGAGATGACGGATGCCAAACCCGTCTACCCGCTCATGCAAGACGAGGAGAACGTCATGAATCGAGACCACTTAGACAGCAGAAAGTACCCCATCAGTCTCGTGTGACGTCGACATTTGCGTCAGTGAGCCGTGACCTAGCATATTATCATCTACTGCCGTCCGCCCCTTTCCCCGTCGTTGCTTTGAGGGTGCAAGCGGTCGGATCATACTATATCATCATCCTTCGTTTTACGCTTACATTCCATTTAAATAATTCGCCGGCGTACGATCGACCCTTTAACTGGAGTTGGTTCGTCCGATCATCGGTTTGGTCTAGTCGATACACGAACGCGTCGAACGTCAAGTAAATAGTCCTCCTCTGCTTGCGACATCGACGAGTTAAGCCAAAGACGCACCTGATAAGGCGATCATCGGTGTATGCGATGAACTCGGCCGGGACCAATGTAGGCGTACCAGAGGGTGCACCATCTTCATGTTCTTTCCACGACGCGGACTGTCTGATGGTTGATGTTTATCAGAGGACTCTCCTCATGCTCGCCTTAAGCAAGCAAGGAGGTGCTCGGCGCGACGGCCGGGGTGCTCGGCAAACGTGTCGCCGGCGTTCGCGTGCGCGATCTTCCAAACGGATGCGCTGCGACAGGAGTGAATCGATCGATGTGAGAGCCGAGCCGCTTCCTTTGCTCATGGCGATTGGTGGGAGAAAGCGGGTTATGTATGCGTGTGCGACTCCGATCGTGTTCTATAGCTCCACGCTAACGGCGGTCCAAAGCCCGGGGAGAACAGGAAGGAGGTCAGCGGTCTTGCGGGGAATGTGTGGGGGGAAGGGATCTGTAACGCCAATCTATTCCATGGAACGCGTCAAGAGATGGGGACGTTTTACGACCGCGCGGGCGCGTCCGTGGGATTGGGACCCTGTTTCAGCGCAGGTGCTGAGTTAGGGTTTAAGCCGGGTCACGTCAAGGGGTAGGCGGTCACCGTGCGAGGTGGGAGGGAGTAGCCAAGCTGTCCCGTGATACGAACATCGGCTTCATGCCGTGGTCCGAAGGGGGTGATCGTCCGGGTCAACGCGGGACCCGCTCTCAAGGACGAGGAGGTACTGCCACGCTCCGCACAGCGCTTGGCCATTGCTAGCAATTCGGGATTTTAGAAGGGCGATAAGTTCAAATAGCAAATAGGGTCGCGTGAGGCATCGGCCTTTCGATCGACCGAGCAAATGAACCTCCATCGATATTCAATACCAAACAAGAAGATGCAGACCCGAGGAGAGAGCTGGATTCCTTGAGACCGACTCGAAGCGTCTTGCTAGCACAATCGCGTGCTCGGGGAACGTCATCTGTTCCACGCCCTATCAACGCCGACGCCCTCAGGCTAGTACCGTCTCGTATGAAGTGAGTCCGGCTACACATTGCTTGAATTTCATTGATGAATGCGCCGGGCGAGCGCGGTCCAGCGAACGGGGCTTGGGGTTCCCAGGAGACGGTTCATCATGATCAATTGGGCCTGACCGTGTGTCCGACAAGCTGCAGAAGGTTAGCTGGGGTTGAAATCACGTGTCGACGCCGACCGGCTGTAGTACCCTCGCAACCCTCTCTTGCACGACGTCCCGAACTCTTACGAAGAACTGGGCGGACGACAGCGCGGGGGCCGACGCGGACGAGATCCGTGGTGGGAGGGTCATCTGACCGAGCTGATAAATACGTGCTGAAGCGCTGGATTATTCAAGCCCTTATTCTGGAACATTCAGCGATCGGTATGACGCGCTTGTCTCATTTATATCGCTCTCTCTCTCTCGCCGTAAAGACGCCTCCCCGCACATTCTTCTTCTCTTCTTCTTCCCTCTCATCCCCAGGCACGTCCACCTCTTCGCTCGCACAACTCGCACCGTTCGGGATGTCTGCTGGGAAATTCGTCGAGGTGCGCTCGAGTCGTCTTTGCGTGGAAAACTCGCAGTCGCTCACGTCGGCCCTGGGCTCTCATTCAGGACAAGATCACCCAACACAAGATCGTCGTCTTCTCCAAGTCGTACT
>JBBPMC010000464.1:0-22283 GCA_038090115.1 Strobilomyces echinocephalus | reverse complement strand
AATCAAACATCAGCCTTCCAATGCTTCCTCGAAGGAAACATACCGCCTCAAACCAGTCCATGATTCTAGTGTCCGAGCAGGTCAGACACATCAAACGAGCATTCCGGCGGTACATATCGTCCCTGGTAGCCACGTTCGGATCGAGACCACATGCACGGACGACGTAAGGAGCTTCTTCCGCGAATTTGATATGGTATCGTTCCCAGATGGACTCGGTCAGATTCGTAGGATTGAAATATTTTGCAAGCGGAAATATCTGATGATGGGTGAAGCAGTGGTTATTCTCGAAGCCGAACAAGGCGCAGGCTAGATGTAGCTTGCCCTCCGTTGACGCCATGAATTGACACGACGGTGTGCCTTGCAAGGACAAATGGGCAGGGATCTTAACCAACTCGGCAAGCTGGGCATCCAATTGCTTCTTCCAATTCTTCACTAACCCAGGTAGCTTCACAAATGCAGATTCGAACGGCTTCCAGCCCAGTTGAGCTCCTTCAGGGGCCTTGAGAACATCACGAAACGGAGGGAAACAAGAGAGCTCATCAACGTGCGGAAGGAGGTCAAACTGTGGTGTGTCTGGAGACCTCACGTATATCTCATACTCGAACTTCAAGAGGCGTCGACGCGGTTTGTAAACAACAGCGTCCAATCGCAACTCCCGGTGGTGATCCATGCAGTCAAGCCACACGGGTAGCATTTCAGTCCACTCTTTTGTGTAGGCCGTAAATTCAAGTAACCACTGGGTTTGAAAATGCTCACCTATATCTGTGAGTGGGTGTAGTGTCTTACCATCGGATTCTTGGAAACGGTGTTTATCGAAATAGTTGATCTCAGGTTCATAACCAAGTTTCTTAAGGCGTTCCAGAATGCTGTCACGGTGGACAGTAAGAGAAGTCGAAAATGTTACAATAAACACCTCACCTTTTGTTTCGTGCTTGTCGGCATGCTCGTTCCTTCTCTTGACGTTCGAATGATTCCAATTCTTCCATCTTTTGCTGCCAAGTTGGCTGCAATGTTGCGCACTGTCTCGCGTGCTGGGAAGGTCATATCAGCAGGACTGTTTTCATCAGGACATCTAGCTGACCTCATTTATCGCCTCACACCGTTTCTTTTTATCACTTAGAAGTTGCTTCTTGTTGTCGGCAAGCTTATACTCTCGTACAAACGAATGTACTTGGCTTTTTTCAAAGCGCGTCAAACATCCTGTGTATCCTTAATACGTAATCCCACGAAACAGTAATTGACACTGACTTTTTCCGATAACGATGTCTTCCGCAGGTAGGACGTTATTGTTCACCCTCATGGTATAGGAGAAGCCGCGGCAAAGACTAGTTTCGTGTGTGAATACACAGCTCATGATGAAATACTTAGAAAAATCTTACTGTTCTGCTTGGCAGTCTGAGCAATATCTCCGGCGGATGTGCCAAAAGACTTTTGGCGTGTATTCCCCACAACCCTACGCAGATCTGAGAGTTAGTACATGCATGAGAGGGCATACGCACGTGACAACGGGCGCAGAACACGAGATCTGCGTATGCCGGTTCGCTCAAGTCAGCCGGGCAATCAGGCAGGTCTTCAACTCGGCGGCGAGCGTTTCCCCATGCGGATAATGACGACTTGGCCATCAGAATCTGCCTGAAGTACCTGCAGGTGCGCGCAAGATTCAACAGATCCAGAGGACGCAAACTCCATGCGAAAATCTGAATTCCCACTCATTCAGCGGGACACCCAAAGAGCTGAAAGGAGATGCGCGTACCGAATACCACACGTCTGAGTTCATCGGAAACTCGCGAGGGAGTCCGCCATCCCGCGGAAGCTGCCAATTGGCGTGCACTGACTCGATTGTTTTTGTAGCTGATGCCGTCTGTCCCATAGTAGAGATCAATTGGACACCCCTGTGTAGCGGCTGTGCAAAAGTGATATAGGCCCCTTTCAAGGCGGCAGGTGACACGCGATAGCCAGGCTAAATTTGTGTCAGTGGTGGAACGACTTTTGCGATCGTGAACAGAGGGAATTACCCTATCGAGGGTAGCACCAAGGACTCGACGCCTCTATCGTCGACCCCGTGTCTCGATGGTCATAATGCCTTGTGCCATTGTTTCGGAAGTCGAGCGCCGATCAGAAAATGGTGTTGTTCACGTCCGCGTGTCGCTACCTCGCAGCTACGTCCGAGATTCATGTTCCTGTACTACACGCGATCAGAACCCACCAGAATATGACTCGAACACCCCGTGCGAGGTGTTGGAAGCCCTCTTCAACTCTGTGACTCACTCTACTCCATGCTCTTGCTATTTCTCCGAGCGAGAATGCTACAGTAGCACGTCCTGCGAGGTATTGGCTCATATATGTCAAGTGGAATGTCGCCCTAGTGGTTCCATGGGAGGAAGCACAATTTTGAAATTCCGCCGATCTCCGCTTTAATTCGGGTGAAAGGTTCCTGTACGGACCAGCCATCGAAAAAACGCTCCGTCGATGATGATGTCCTCTGACGAACCCACGTCGGCGCCGTTGCAGACAGTCCAGGCAACCATCGCAAAGGTACAGCGCCAGTACCAGCAGACCCTCGACCGCTGGACACCGCACGTCCTCCAGCGGTGGTTGGCGACCTTCGGCCTCCTCGCCCTGTTCATGCTGCGCATCGTCTTGTCTCAAGGAGTAAGTGCAGTCAGGCCCCGTCATTCACTTCGAAAGCTGACTCGCCGTTCAGTGGTACATTGGTTCGTAACAAGTTTTCTGCGCAATCAGACGCCCACTAACGTGTCACCCGCCATCGAAACAGTATGCTGTACGTCCCTTCTCTGCCATTTCGTTTCAGCCCAATAACATGTCACAGACGGACTCGCCATCTACCTCCTCAACCTCCTGCTCTCGTTCCTACAACCCAAGTTCGACCCCTCGCTGCAAGATGACCTGCTCGCAGACGAGATCGAAGAGGGGGCTACTGACAGCGGTCCCACGCTTCCTTCGCAACGAGATGATGAGTTCAGGCCCTTTGTGAGGCGGTTGCCCGAGTGGCAGTTTTGGTAGCTATCTGCACTCTCCGCGGCGTCGTGGGCTTAAGACGGACGTTTCAGGCTCGGAGCAACGCGCGCTGTCGTCGTCGCCTTGTTTTGCACCACCTCGGACATGTTCGACGTCCCCGTGTACTGGCCGATCTTGGTGGTGTACTTCTGTGTGTTGTTCTTGTTGACGATGCGACGTCAAATACAGTACGTTCGCTCATTGCCATCCACTTCTTCGCTCAGTGAAGATTTCGCAGACATATGGTCAAATACAAATACATACCTTTCGATATTGGTCGCAAGGCGCGGTACGGTGGAAGCAAGTAGACTTTCCCATCCATTATGAACAGACTCTTTCTGTCCGTCTACGAACTTAATGCTCTAGTTGTGCTGGTGGTAGATGCAATGTGTGGTATTGATACGGATTTACAGCAGCTATAATGCCTCTGATAGACGTCTCCGTCTCCTCCGGGGGATCGTCACAAAACATACTGATTTATCACGTGACTCATACTCTTGCAAGTATACCACCGTCATTGGCGATGGCGACGAGTCTGTACTCGCTTGCAGTCCGCGAGATGGCGAGTCATGTCTCGAACTGTCTCAAAGCACATCGTGCACGGTTCGCTCCTCCTCCATCTAGTCATCCTCCGCTGTTCGTGGGCGTCCAGGGACCCCAAGGGAGCGGTAAAACGTTTCTCACGTCCCATCTCAGTTCCTTGCTTGCAGATCCGCCATACTCGCTCTCGGCCGCCGTCCTCTCGATCGACAACCTCTACCTCCTACATGCAGGACTCACTGCGCTCTCCTCGGCGCACCCGCGCAATCGACTGCTGCACGGGCGAGGGCAGCCAGGGACGCACGACATCGAGCTCGGTCGGAGGGTTCTGGGAGCGCTCAAGGCGATCAACGAGGGCGCAGGGACGGAGATGGGCCCGAGCGAGGTGGCACTGCCAGTGTTCGACAAGAGCCTGTACGGCGGGGTGGGCGACCGCGCGCCCGAGACGCGCGTGGTGCGAACGCCGCTCGACGTCGTCGTTCTCGAGGGGTGGTGCGTCGGCTTCTACCCCGTCCTGCGGACGACCGTGGAGACGCGATGGGCGCAGGGCGTCTCCGGACTCGAAGGGGTCGGGTTTGAGATGCGCGAGACGGCGGAACTTGGGGATGTGCTCGAGGTGAACGAGATGTTGGGGGAATACGTCGGGTGGTGGGAGATGCTGGATGCGTTCGTGCAGGTGGGTGACACGTTCTCGGGTGTGGATGACGATGGTTCACGACGAGTCGAATCGGTGGTCCGTGATCTTGGTCGTTACGTCGACTCTGTCGGAAGTAGATCCGAGGCCCGCCGACGGCGCCGTTGGCGATCATCTATCGGTGGCGGTTGCAGCAAGAGCACGACATGAAAGCCAGGAACGGGGGACGAGGGATGACAGACGAGCAGGTCAAGACGTACGTGTCTTTCTTTGAGCTCCGTTCGTTCAGGTGGGCCCATCACGCGTTCGTTACAGGTTCGTGGATCGTTACATCCCTGGCTATGTCTTCTTCGGGGATGGGGTCACGAAGGGGATGGTAGACGAACAAGGGGAGCGAAGGCCGCCACCGTGGCAGGGGAATGGCCTAGTGCTCGAGCTGGACCTGGAACGGCAGCTCGTAAGCACGAGTCGGTTCTGACAGAAGCCGCGTTCGGACCGCGTTGGATAGGAGATGGCGAAAAGGGCTGTGCGGCGTTATCGCTATCGAGGTCGGCGGAACTGAGTGCTTCTTGGTGACGTGTTTTTATCTATGAACGGAGTCCTTACTGTTCGGCTGAATAGATGCGATACCTCTCATATGGCTGTAAGACCTCAAGGAGTTGGTTTTATCGTGGCGTTAAGCTGGCGGTCCGAGTCTTTGGATATGAGCGACACGCGCCTTGTCCGCCATACATTGTCGCCGCGAATCCACCATGCTTCGAGTATGGCTCTTGAAGCGTTTGTGGTCCAGTGGTTCGATTGATCGGTGGTGTGACATAGTCGATGCTCGCCGCCCGCTTCTCTAGGCCGCAGACATTCCAAGTCGACGTCGATGATAACTGCTAAGCCGGTTCATTGGTTCATGCGGTCATCAAATGAGCCGGAGTAATCCTACCAGCAGTGGACGCGGTTCGTTGCGTGCACCGCGCACGGCTGGTCCTTGGTTGGTTTCCTTCAATGCTATACTCCAACGCGACGAGATCGGGTATGGCTATCCTTTGTTGATGATTCAGAGTAGGCTGTGCCGGCAGGTTTTTTTGTGCGGTCGCTGATCCGTTGACTGTCGGCGATGGCGAGCGCATATCACTGCCATCAAGCGGAAAAGAGTTTGAACTCTGGTTGACCGTCATCATCGCAGATGGTGGTCTATGTTATCCCACTGAAACCTAAGTAAATATTGAATGTCCGTCGACCTTGCACATTCCAGTCCTGGACGGTGATGGGGCTGATGACCACCTGAAAGTAGCATACCACTCATCTCGGTACGAACTGTACGAACAACTTGGCGAGCCATCTGCACAGTATGGAGCTTCCGTCCGTCGTTTTCGGAGGCATCTACCCGTTTCGCAGATCGAATGTTTTGCGCAGAGTCGGCGCGCTGGGGGCTCGACGTCAGAACAAGAATCCGTACCCGTTCAGTCATGGATTGACTTTCTCCTCGACCTACAACGTGAAACGCACCTGAGACGACATCCGGGGAAAGCACACCCGTTTCGTTTTCTTTGCCCGGTTCTTCAGCTTCCAACACCATCTTGGCGAGGCGATTGTTTAAATGGGTCGAGGCGCGAAAAATCTCCACCCCGATTCAATCTTGGCGCAGAGAAACCAATAGGCGCTCGCTATCCGCGTGCGCGCGCCTTCGACGACGGTTGCCGATCGAGGCTCTTTTTCCCACTCGGCATACCAATCGTTCGGACGCCGAACGCTGAGAGACCGTCTTCCCCCGAACACCGAAATACGCCGCCCATACAGCCCCGTTTCCGACTCGCTGTCGTCTATGTCGCCGAGCGCATCGAATTATTAGTAACCACGTCTCCAGATCTGTCGTCTGCCTGTCAGTGGCTGCATACTTCGGCAGACTGACCTAGCCTGAGCTCACTAATTTAATGTTGAGAAAAGGCAATGACGGTAGCACAGTGCACGGACGGTACTACGTACGCCCCGGATCTTTGCCGGATGCGGAGCCGTGTACGGCATTCGCGTTCGACCACGGAGTCAGAGACGCTCAGACGTTGTAGAGATAGTGGCACCAGGACCGACGCCCCCGGCTCGGTGTGGTACCGGCTAGGCTGGGAGAAAGACACAGGAACTCGAACGAAATGCAGGGACGTCAAAAAGCTCTCATTTCCTCTTACTCGATAGCCTGACCTGGTGACCAACGTCTGAGAGCGCTGAGGGGGGAAATGAAACCAAGAATTGGTGTTTCCGGAGGACACACACCTACTGATGAGAGATTGCCCTGCTGCCAAAACGGACCGACAGCAGTGACTGGCCAAGTTCGTCTCGTCGAACTTCGGACGTCGAAGCGGGGCGATGCGAGAACTTGCCTTGGACGCTCTGCTGGTCGTCCCAGCCTCGCGGTTCTTCTGGAGCATGGGTTGGTTCTTGCCATGCACCATTTTTTGCCATCTGCGTCACCTCGACCGTGCGTTCATCTACAAACAATGTTCACTCTCATGCCCGATAATCATTTCACAGTCATATACTTAGCTATCAGACGCCGAGAATACAGCATCCCCGTGGCGTTAAGTTGGCATGGTCCTCGTCGGCGGACATAACCCCGGACGCTTTCTGAGTCGCCCACCAAGGTACATCGCATTGTCGCCGCTCGTCTCGCAGTGCGCCTGGCAATGATAAGAATTTGAGTTTCCCGGGATCACTTTGTGTATCATTGATGGTCGCCGCTCGCTTTTACCAAGGACTTAGGCGTCGGCGGCTTTGACCGGATGGCGAGTGGCAGGTTCACTGGGGTTCATGGAGTCACCTAACAAGCAAGTAATCCTACCAGCCATTGATGCGCCCTGTATCGGCTGCATCATACGCAGCACGTATGTGGTGTCCTTGGTCGCTGCAAGGCTCGGTGCAAGTCGACAAGTTGGATGCATATTCGAAGTGGGAGTACAAGCCTGAGAATAATTCCGGGCCCGACCTCACGCCGACCGTGAGTCATGGCAAGACATCGACTGATACGATGCCAAAAGCCAAAGCATAGTCTCTCTTTCGAGTTTCGACATGTCCGCGTACGGTGCTGTCGTCCGCCCAGCTCACCCCGCTCTCAGACTCCCAACCACCGCGTGGCCGCACCCACGCGACCCGCGCACGGCGCTGATCGTCTTCCACCTCGACTCCCCGTCCGCGAACGCCGACGCCCCTGGCTTGTTCGAGCACCTGCACGCCGTGTTCGCAGACGAGGTCGACAAGGGGATGACGTACCCCCAGGAGGACATGCGCGACCCGGACGCGTTCCGGGCTTACTTTTTCGCAGTGGACGTGGTGGTCGCCGTCCTCACTACCAACATCCAGGCTGTCCAGGATCAGATCGTGCAGGACGAATGGGAGCAACGCGTAGTCCCGAAAGAGGTGCAGGTCGAGGGTGGGCTCGAGGGTGTGAGGGCGGGTCGAACGTGGGACGAATGTGTGGCCGGATTTTACTATGTGGGTGATCGTCTCCCGTCCCTGTCCTTAATGCCCTGCAGGTCATGGCTGGCTGGCTTTCGCATGCCATCGTTGATCCGACACACTGTTTGGCGATGGGAGAATACCAGGCGCCAACCGACTCGGTTCGATCTGAACCCTTGTTGACCCATCGTCGCTGATCACGTTTGCCCCTCTCATCACGGGCATCTCTCTAGGTGAAACCCAACTATCCAGGGCGTTCTTCACATGTGAGTTACCCTCCATCTATCCCGTCCCTTCACACCAGGTCGGGTCGTTTGTCCCAGTTGGGTACGCTTGGCTCCCCGCAAACGATCCGACCGTCTTCCATCATTCCTCCCTCGTTTCGTTCACTGGAACCCGCGACCGCAACCGGGCGGAAATGAAACGACCCTTGTCCCATCGTGGCCCGCTCACACAGCTTGATCAACCCACTCACGCCCGCCTCCATTCCAGATCTGCAACGCGGGCTTCGTCGTCCCGCCTTCTCACCGCGCCGGCGGTCACGGCCGCGTCCTCGCGCGGTCGTATCTATATTACGCGCCGCGCCTGGGGTACGAAGCGAGCGTGTTCAACTTGGTGTACGTGAACAATGCGGCGAGCATTCGGTACGTGACCCCCCGTCGTCTCCGCTCGTTTTCTCGCGACCGACAGCCCCCTACAGACTCTGGGAGCGACTCGGGTTCGTCAAGGCGGGGCTGATACCCAGGGCGGGACGACTCAGACGAGCGGATGGGCAGGGGGAAGAATTCGTCGACGCCTGGGTGTTTTACAGGCGCTTCGACGACGAGTGGGTCTCGCGCGATCAGCTTCCTGAGAACGGCTCCTGCGGTGATCCCTGACTGTGTCCTAAGCTGTATGGTCGGCCCGTAGGGTGCTGTCGACGGACCGTGCAGCCGCCCCCAACCGAGGAGGGCGTAAAAAGTTCATTAACGCTGATATGTCAGGAGGTCACGAGGGCCGCTCGGTTCCACAGACCCTTTTAAACCGTGCTGTTCCGCTTCCATGGCTAGACCCAGTGACCAACCAATCTAATCAGTGGCGTCTTCGGAAGGGCGCAAACCAAGTTATCTCCCCAGATCATCGATTATCTCGATCGGAGATGCGACGCGATTACAGCAGCAGATCAGGAGGACGACAGCACCTGGAGTACCGGGCCAGAGATTCACTGGATGGGTAGCGTCTATGCACATCAAGAAGCACAGGTACAGCGGCGAAATTAACACTTCTACGATGATCGACATGGGCTCCCGAGGGCGATAACAAATCACGAACGAGGTAGCGCGTGACGTGGCCTACGCAGCAAAGTGCTCTCTGCCCGACAATGACCCATATGATGGACCTAGGCACTCGGCGGTACTCATACTCATGATCCGACGCCGCATCCACATCCGCTCTTGCATTTCTCTTGGCTGACAAGGACGCCCACGACGAGGGTTCTGATGTACGCAGTGATGGTGGTGGGGCAGGAATGGTGGCTGCTGTGAGCGACTACACCGATTATGAACGACACGCGAGAGGTGTCGTACCCGGAATGCTGGGCGCTGGGGACGTGGCCATCGACAGCGGGCACCAGCGATCGACGAACGTGTCGGGGAGGCTTGGCAATGGATCGGCGCGGAACCCGCAGTACGATGCAACGAATCGGAGCGTTCGAGGGCGTGCGGCGGAAGTTGCAGTTCGGTGTCATATGTATTGTCTGTGCGTGATCGGCGGACGTTGATAGGATGTACGTATGCCCCAAGGATATGTGGACATGTATAACCCGGTGCGACCGCAGAGCCCAGGTCGCTCCATCCATCCAGTACGATCAAGATGGGCTAGGGCAGTTGTTCCCTTCCCGTCGGTGCAAAGTTCGAGAGAAAAAAGGCAAGTTGGAAATTCGTGGCCCCCGTTTTCTCATGCACCACTTGGGTACTAGGGTCGACACTGGAATCCGATATGCGCTGTACGGACGTCTGATATACTCGTCCGAGGGCATCGATCGCCGTGCGCAGTTGCAGGGCCCGATTTTGGCACGCACATCGTCACATGTGGGGGCTGGGAGAAAAAAAAGTAGGGTGCTAGTCGGATGCCTGAGCTCCAACGACGCCAGTGGAGCTAGGGTTGGACTCGCCTCAATTGTCTGCGTATGTATTTGCACCGGCGCCCGAGATCAGCGATCGGCGGACCAGTTCGACGTGCCCCGCCGCCCGCAGCGCGTCGTTCGTTGGAAAGTTCGAGTAGAACTCTTCGCGCGGGGGGAACGCTAGAATGAAAAAGACGATAGCCCCAAGGCAGTTCGGGCTAATATCATGCGAGTACGAGACGAGCCGAATCGCTGCGCAGTTGTCGCTGCTGCGGGACAGTTTCGTCTCAGCCGAGGTCAAAATCGTGGTGCGGTTCTCACCCATGCGCCCCGTTGCTTGCCGTCTCGCGTCCTCCATGGCGGTGTATAGTCCAGGCGTCCATGTCGGCCTGCCGTGAGCGTGCTGCGGGCTTGTCCTAGCCTGGTTGGAGAGCTGTGGAAGGAGCCCGCGGATGTGCAAGCACTTGCGTATGCTATATGGCCTGCTATATATTAGCTCGTCACAGGCCGCCAGGGGGGAAGAGACCGTCGTCGCCGACCGTCGTGAAGGAGCGGTATCCATGCAAACGATCAAATCTCGAACCGGCGCGACGACCGACTTGAGTTCCATCCTCCATTGAAAGCCGTGCAGCGGCTTATCATACACAGAAGCACTGAGGATCACGACGTCTGCGAATGCGGCACAGCCCTAGATCGAACCCGCGCAACTGAGAAGACAGGGCCACTTGGGATAAAACAGCCGTCTGCTGAGCGATATCGAGGTGCTGTGGACCCGAGGAGAGAGAGCCCGTTGGCGATGGCATATCGCCTAGCACGGTGTGATGGAAGCCGTCGAGTCATTGTCTGCGAAGTTACGAACCCCATCACGAGTCCCGGGCCGCCCATATCGCGTCGCCTTCGTAAGTCTCCGTTGTACGGATGAGTTCTCCACGGCCTCGTGTGAGGAAATTTACCCGCCGATGGGTAAGGTCAAGGTTCTGTCCCTGGAGGGGGATGCTTAGGTACATTGTATACTGCCAGACGGCTTGCCAGTGAGCGCACTCCAAACCCTGGGAAACCGACAGCGGCCATGAGGCGATCGCGTGTCTTTTCTTCATCCAAAGGGAGCCGTTCCTGGAAGAAAGGCGGTGTTAAGCATGACATGACATCAGGGGTGGGCGTTATGGATCTAACCTTTAAGTAACTACCCATTTTTGACAGGGGAGATCGGGTTTCTGCTGTGGTTATGTGCGCCGAGCGCGATAGATTGACGCTGGGGCCAGCCACCAATTTTAAACCAAGACATACTTTGTCGCCGCATCCTGTGCATACATTGTACTAGGTCGCATGACGATCGTTGCTCCACGGGAACTCGAACGCAAAGGTAGCGGTGGCATCGAGTAACGTCGGAAATCTGAGTGTCACCGCCTCTTCGACACGGCTTGTTAACAGGGGGCGTTCGTTTCAGCTCTTCCAGCGAGGCGTTTCGGTTCGGGCCACACTGGCATGTTTCCTCCCCATCGGTCGAAAAAAAGACTTTGCGGCCGAGGTGGGACTAGGCTCTACGGTTCATCGCCACCACATCCGCCGTGCCTCGACGCGCCGTTGCAAGACGCCCGATGCGGGTGGAGGCCGCCAGGCCGCCTGAGCGAGGCCGTCGCTACGTCTCGGGGCAGAATCCCACCGTTTCTACAATGTCCCCCTTATCGAAGAAACCTGGTGGGACCGCCGAAACTCCATAAATCCCGGGAATGGTGCTAATGGAGGATGACCGAGATCTTTTGTGTAGATGACTTGAACACGCGCCTACGTAGGACCAGATATGGGAATGCGGTGCCAAGGGATGGGGCAAACTTGATAAACGAGAATCTAAAAAGGGAAGTTTCCAACAGAACGTCTGATCGAACAGGAACCATTTTTGTCTCGAAACGGCACTGGGTTTGAGGACACCAAACGTGGGGCGCGCACAAGGGTCGTTCCAGCGGCGAGTCTGATCATCAGCACTATCAGCCGTAAGACTGAGCCCTCTCATGTATCATTTGTCGGTGCCGGGCTGTGTCGGTGTTACCTGAGACGACGCCAAAGGATCAGTCAACGCTCGTGCCACTGCTGATGGCCGGCGGAACGCGCGCGCTTTTCTGAGAAGCGCTGATCCCCGCAAGAACATCATGCGCCATGTCCTTCGTTCCAGAGCGGGCACGCCTGACGGCGAACGAGTTTTTACTTCTGAGTATTCGGTAAAACTTGTTCTGTGATGTACATATGCCTACGAAAAAGGGTCTGTATGCTACTACTATTGACACAACATGAATATGCGAGGAGGATGCGGCCCTGTGCGAAATGAAGCAAAAGGATGAGTAATAGTCCGTCGCCATCGGTACTCCATGTCGCCCACTGCAAGGCATGGAGGGGCAAGGGTATATAGATACGTTCCTTAAATAGTCGGCGGGCGACCATGGACGACTGAGTGAGCGGCGAGTATACAATAGAAAGCGTCTTCAAGACGCCGATTCTAGGTGGCGAATAGGGTGAGCTACAATAACACGCGATTACCACACTGCGGGAGAAGCGAAAGCGAACATCTTGCTTTTTGCGTGAATGAGAGGGATAGCCTCTGCCTTTGCGAGACCTGGTGACGACGCCGCCGATACGATCTTTGCGGTAAGATCTTCGATACCAGGGGGCGTGGGGGGCGACGCTGACGACGCCGGGGACGTCGAGGCTGAGTACGAAGGGGACGGCGTATCCGGAGTGGTGGGGGGAGTGATGTACGCCGCCGATGGATTTGGGGGTAGGGGATAAGCGGGTTTGGGAGGCGATGGGTACCTTTGCCCGTACGACTGGGACGGGGTGGTACTTGGGGCCGCGGCGAACGGGTTGGCGGTAGGCGGGGGCGTGGACTTCTTGGTCGAGGGTAGGATGTATGTAGGGTAGGGACCTGACCCGACGAAGTCCTTGCGGATCATATCCTCGAACTCCTTGAGGGTCACGGGGTCGACGTTGAGCTCCCATTCGAGATACTGGCACATCTCCCTCTCCATCTGGTTGATCTCGCGCAGTTGGAACATACTCTGGGCGACGATGGACCACGACTTGTTCGAATAGGTATCGTCGCAGATGACCTTCGATGCGAGCATGAAAGCGGAGATGAACAAACGGTGACCCGAGGATCCCCGAGCGGTCGGGAAACGGGCCTTGAGTCGCTGGAGGAGGACCAATGCAGCGAAAGTGACGGAAGTGTGGAGCTTCGTCCGGTGGAGCGCGTAGGCAATGAAGTGCGGGAGCTTGACCGTGGAGTTTGACGAAGAAGGGGGGTACTCCGGACACGCGAACAGGTGAGTTATGAACCGACCACATAGTTTCGAGGTCTGCTCGTGGCCGTAGAATGGGTCTTGCCTGGACGTGGGCTGAGTAGACGGGGGTTTAACCGACGGCTGGGAGGGATGAGAAACTGAAAAAAATGGGTAGTCAGGGCACGCACTGGCTGTTGGAACGGGACGCGGGTATGGGAGACGTTGTGAGTAGCTCTGTACGGCGAAGGATGTACGGCGGGAACAGGACCGTGCACGGCAGCCATTGACAGAGTGGGGACGGACGGGTGGCGCAGGACAAAGCAATGCGGAGGGCGGGCTCGAGTAGTTCGGAAGCACTGTAGAAAAGACGAGGGATATATAAGTCATCGCCAGTCCCTGAGGGGAAGATTGGATCGCCAAAAAAATAATAATATACGAAATAGCACCGGTTGCGTATTAGGTAATCAGAAACGTGCCGAACCAGCCAACCGACTCGGAGCGATGCCATGCAGCACGCCAAACCGTGGAATGAAACAATGGAAACTCACCGTGGGAGCGTTCAAGTACGGCCTCAGCTGCGCGGTCTTCGCTTACTGCCTCGAGGACGCGGCGACAAGGACCTTGACAAATATCCTTATCCACCAGTTTTGTGCGATCGGTCACACCCAGTCGAGCGGGGGATGCTTGATGGGCAGAACGGCGCCGTCGTCCTCTTTTATACCCAAAGAACAATGCTCAGCAC
This sequence comes from Strobilomyces echinocephalus, assembly GCA_038090115.1. Lineage (NCBI taxonomy): Eukaryota > Fungi > Basidiomycota > Agaricomycetes > Boletales > Boletaceae > Strobilomyces > Strobilomyces echinocephalus. The sequence goes on along the minus strand of JBBPMC010000464.1, from coordinate 8,535 downwards.
GGAACAACACAGAGCCTCAGTGAGCGGTAGCAATTCGTCGCACAGAACCGGCACTGCAACATTCCCGAACTAGCTCGGCTCGTCATCGCCTTGTCAGCGCACCGGTCCGGGCAAGCTATTCTCTCCCTTTCCCAACTAATGGTCTCCGTTGTGCGACAGGAGCGGATCGATGCTCGGGGCCCAAGCTGCCCTGACGCCTAGAATGTACTCTGTCCATAATATCGTACTGGATAGTGTTACTCCCGTCCCGAGCCTATGATAATCTTTTCATCCACCCGATGTCCCGACGTGGCTGCGCGCCCGAAGATCGTCCCCACTGCCATGACATTCTATTTCGTCCAACCCGAGGCCCTTACACCCGGGCCCGTGCTTGTCATTTCCGTTCGCTTGCTCTGTGCGTTGATGTCGGTTAGCATCAGCCCTCATGACCAAGCGCTTGTCATCCACCAAGTTTATGCATCGCTGACACCGACCCTACATAAACTTGCAAAGCACCGTCCTTGTTCTCCCGTCTGCCAAATCTTCGCTCAGCTCAGCTCTCGGTCATTCTCTGACCCAGTGCGTTCTGGGTCGTTCTTCTTTGGATCTCTTGCTTACCTATTTCGAACCCCCCACGCGCGGGGAGAATCATGGGTCGTTTCATTTCACAGAATTATCAATGCCTTCCCTCGCTTCTGCCTCGCATATCAAGGCAGGCGTGAGTTGCCTCTCACCGAATCTGATCTTACGTTCAGACGTGGTTTTGGAGTGTGGCGGGTGGCGTTTGTACGTGGTCGACAATGATAACCACGCACGATCTCCTCCCACTTCATCGCTTTCGAGGCGACATCCCCTAGCATGACCTCCAACAGGACGCTCACTGTCATCGCCCCGTCTCCTGTCGCAGACGGTGAGCTTCATCGTATGGCCTCCGCACGACGGACGTGTCAAAAGGGTCCCTGTCTTCCTACCCTGATTCCTGGGCTGTCTTCCGTACATCTGACCCCAACCCTTTGATCGTTATCCAGGCAAAGTACTGGGCGGGGTTCAAAGTCTGTCTGCTCCCGCTCGATCGGCTGAGCCTTCAGACATCAGGACCGATAGGGTTGCGTCCCCGGACATGTGAACGACTCTCACCCTTTTAAGGCGAAGTCGGTACCCGTGATGACGACGTAAATCAATCAAAGCTGAGAGATGTCGACCTTGCCAGCGTGCGTACGAGAATGCGAACGGAGAATCCGTACCCATTTGGCTCGCTGCCGTCTCCGAGCTGAGCTGTTGTCAACGCGGACTCCCGGACTTCCTTTGTTCCCTAAACCTGATCCTTCGTCCGGAACCCAGCGATCAAGACGTGATGTCTGGCTGACCGGGCGATGGGCCAATCGTGACGACCTCTGACCAACGTTGCCGCCGTCCAACTCCGACGCTGATACGAATGCGACCGATATCTCCAACAGTGTATGACGCCATCGCTCGATGTCTCTCTGCTCATTCATATGCATTCATGTCCTGCAAACACTGCCGGCCCATGGCTCATGTAGGCAAAAAGACGTACGATGTCACAGATAAGGGAGCTGGAGCTAGTTCATGAGCCGGCGGGGATGACGCAGGATGATGCTTTGCTGGCGTCTTGCACAGCCTCGTACGGTGCGTGTAGGAAGGTTGCCTCGGAGAACTAGGAGAAGAGCTTATCGCGACGTCGGCGGTTCTAATCCCTAGAGTACTCTTTCATACGCGATGACGGCCCGTGCCCTTAGCGAGCCGAGCCACGTCGGTATGTCCGTACACAACCCGGGTGGGTGCTACGGACGACGAGCGTATCACGAGATGGCGACGGGGCGCGTCTCGCCAGAACGTCGGACGTAACAGCGCGGTCTCGGTGATAAGTACTTTGATATCCGCGCGACGCGACGGACGGCCCAGTTCGATCAAGTGGCGATAGCTGACTGCGATTTGAACGTTGCGAGAGCTGCCAACCAGAAGCAGCGGACGGGGCGTAGGTAGCAGGCCCGACGTGACGTTCCTGACGGAGGGTTACGACGAGTTGACAAGACATTGACATCACCATCGATACGCTGTTGTCGCATGTATGGCACTGAGGTACGCGAATAGACTGCTGGTAGTCTGAGACATCGACAGAAGCTGGTGATCGGTCTGGACTCCGGGACTGGACGGCATCAGCACCGAGGCTGTTGACGGGCCTTGAAGCAGGAAAAAAAGTCTAGAGCTTGTTCCGTTCGGACTCGGAACCGTCGCAGAATCGCCATCGACGTTTCCAGTTCTACGCACGACGACGGGAAGTCGACTCGTCGATCATCACGACGGACGTTTTGAAGTCAGGGTGGGTCAAAGTACGTCTGGGAGTGGCACCGTGACGTTGGTCGCCTATGGAGCCGACATGACGACGGTTCACTTTGCAAGAGCCCGCCGACCGAGCCACCGTGGGGGCGCCGCCGCGGACTCTCATGCTGCATCTCAGACCTCCGTGGGGACGTTTTTTTTCAGGCTGGGGTTGCTCCCACCCGGGTCTCACCCTGGGAAGGGTCCCCAATTTGAGTCCGTTCTGAACTTCTGGCAGAGAGCCCTAACCATTCCATTTGAACGCTAGCACGTCCGTGTGATGCCAGTTCGGTCTTTCTAGCGCCTCGTTGCTGACGGTGACATGCCACCACCACCAGTGCCACGGGTTCGCAGACATCGCGGGCCCGTCTTCAGCGCTAAGCGCCAAGGCTTTGGTCGCCTCAATTGACGTACCTGAACGTGGCGCGCGCCGCTCGCATAAGTATGCCACAAATCCGCGCCCCTCGTGTCCGCCAGTTCGTTTCAAGTCACTCCTTCAAGGTCGTTCCTTACCAGGCTCAGAAGTCTCACTCTCTTCCCTGACAATGGTGACGGGATCAGGTCGAGCGTTTTTTTAATAAAGCCCGTCCAGGATCAGGATCAGTCGAGCTTCCCTCCGCCGATGCTAACGACTTTGGTTTTTCACAGGATCGACTCTTCTTCTCTAGGGTAGCGCTCCGTGACGACTACTCGCTCCATGATACACATCGCGTTCGATCGTCACTGTGGCTGGTGGGCGTATCACACTCGTTCTACATACCACTGACCGGTCCGCCACAGCATGGCTGAACGCTCGACGCGGACCACTCGCGTTCCGATGATCGTATCATCCGTGATTCGTCGCCAACCAAGCTTCGTTCATAACCACCAAGCTCTGCGTCCTCGCGTCTCTCTACGACTGTTATGACGACGCGCGAGATGGCATGCTCCGTCGCGCACGGACAGGTTTACTCGGCCACCTATTTGATTGGAGTGGCCGTCAATGGGGGGAAGATGGCGTTCCTGGGACGCACCGCGCCAGAGGCCAGAGTAGGACGCGGGCGCGCGTAGCTGTCCCGGACTCTCGGACTCGAAAAGAAGAACGTGCAGGTCACGTTGGGCGCTCTTCCGTTCTCAAAATTGCGTCGTACCACGGACGGCCGAGGTGGGCGAAAACGCGGCTTGAGTCCACGTATGAATATGGTCGTATGTGCGCGTCATGGTTGATGTTCGGGGATAAGCAACAGGTTTCTTCGGTCCGGTCTGAATCGTGACGAGACTCCGTTGTCACGGATCATATCCAGGGTCTTCTTCCTACGTCGACGGACGCTGGCTGCCCAGGGGAAGCCTGCCAAACACATTGACTAGGAGCTGGCTCGTGCACGTTACAGTGTTTCGCCGTGACAGACCTCTCCATGTAGACGCGGCGGGTGGGAAGAACTTGCAACCCGGTTCGGATTCCGAAAGCATCGCCTTCCTTTTCTCTCGCCTGTTGATATTATGCGGCCTACGTCTAGCTTACCGTAAAGCCCGGGAGAAGTCGTGACAGCGAACGGATGGGCGCCACCAAGTCTGTGCTTTTGATTCCGCGGAGGCACGTCTAAGTACATGGGCGCATGTTGATAGAGGTCTACCAATGCATCATTCGTGCTCTGTCCACGTATCGTATGTACACATTTTCGACGTCGCCGCGCCGTCCAACCGCCGATCGTTCTGTCGCCGCGACGGAGAAATCGTTCAACTCGGAACGTGCTGGCTCACTCGTTCATACTGGCCTTGAATCACGCGCCAAGTTTCGAGAGGAACGTGGCAGAAAGTTTGTCTAGAATCTCCGAGGGGATGTATCACTCTGGGACTAAGTAATTCAAGACCCGTGCACCCGTTGACTCGGCCCACAACACTCGATCACTTTCCCATAAGTACCTGATACGTCCAGCTGACTTTGCTCGAGCGTACCTTGACGCCCTATCGTAAGTCATGTGGCGCACGTGCGGCGTTACAAAACTAAGAAAGCGGCACGCCTCGAGGTAACAAGGTTTTGATGAGAGACACGAGTCGTGGCAAGTTGCCTCGTTCGTCCAGGTCACGGGACGCAGGAAGCTTAGCGTGAAGGGCCGCAGGGCATTTTTTTTTTGTTCCCCGCTTCGCCTTCGCCACACTCGTCACGAAAATCGCGTTTGATGGCGCTAAATTGATTCGATTTATGAATGAATGTATTTTATCGTGGCCCACGTTCCGGGGTGGCGACAGGTCCTCCGGCTGGAAGTAAGACGCCTCGTGGCCTCCGTCGTCTGGTCTGGGTTCAGATCAATTGTGGGGTGGGAGGGAACGAAGAGGCCTGTGGACGCGTTATCATAATCAGTGACTCGTGCTAGGTGGATGCCCCGGATGATTGACCCGGTGCGAGGCAGTGGGGTTCGGGGCGAACCTGGGTCTCGTGGGTAGAGGGCGAACGAGGGCAACACCCTCGTCATTCAGGTTGGCGTGGTTGTGGTCCGCATAGGTTCCAGTGCGGCCATGGGCACTCGTAATTATCGCGAGAGTCCCCCTACGGCTGGAGAATGGAAAAAAAAAGGAACATCGTGTGGTCCCGTGGTTTGGGTGATCCCCCTTTGCTTTGATGGTTTGGTCCGTCCGGCTCGCTGGGGTCATCCGATCGGGACTTTGATCCTCACGTTAGGTGATCTCGAGATATGAAAGAATGGAAGGAAACCTCGCTGCGTGACACGCGAGGAAGGCAGGCTGCTATCGTAGTATTGACCACTGAGGTATAGTATGACGGTGGTGGTGGTTCAGAGTGATGCCATCGGATCTGCGCGCTTGAAACATGGCAACTCAGGCTGCAAGCACATGCACGCCAGGTTCCTTTGTGGGGACCAGGTGTCTTTGTTTTCGACGCACACGACACAGAAAATGAGGCCTAGGCTTCAGTCCCAGGTGGTTCGAAAGTAGCATGCTCAACTTGAGCCTCGGCGGCCGCTGGCGTTCAAGTTCAACTCTCACACCTTCGCCGAGTCGCACTAGTTCGTGCGACGTGAGGGATCGTTCCAAGCCAGCGTGCAATGCGCTTTCATCGTTCGTATTCAAGCCTAGTGACACACAGTCTTTCCGCGAACGAACAACGCCCCATCATAAAACCGAGATAATGAAAAGGAAAACCTATCTCCGATCACGCGTTCTACCCACCCACTACACGGCGAACAACTCTGCTATCGATGGGCGTCGTCCCAAGGTCAGAGGTCGCGTTTCCTTCGATGTTTTCTAGCACTGATACGATCGTGAAGGTGTACTGGAATAGGCAGCTTCCATGCCGTTCGCCTCTCTTCCGCAGCACGGGTTATATGTAGAGCGTCGTTTCCTGACTTGGCATCCTTCGCTCGATGTGGCGCAGAAGCTCAGGTGCTTCTGCTCCTGTCGAGTGCAGTACCATCCACTGAGCAACTCGAGCCACTCGATTTCTGTATTGCTCTCGGCGGCGCACCGCGATCGGTGCAGTGGCGATATGATCGCGGGGTATGCAGACGCGGATGGTACTGGACTCTCTTGATGCTGCTCTCCTTACCCCTCTAGCTTAGGCTCCTTGGGGTTAATCACTGCAACAAGGGCCCTTCGCAGGGCTGTGTACCATGCACACCAAGTGCTGGAGCATCGAGGGTCTCACCTAAGTGAACGAACCTGCTTCTGCATACCAAATGAAGAACCTTGAATAAGAACGGATGCAGTGCTTCCTACTCAGAACGCGGTCACTGGGGCTCAGCTCCACCTGAACCAGCTCGTTCGCGGTAAAAGGGACTGTTGGAATAGTCTCCACGGCGAAGCAGCATTCACTCTCCGGACGGAACATTTCCACGGAAGTGATCGAGAGATCATTAAGGGCCTCCCGGACGGGTTCGAAAATACCATCGTCTCTCCAATATTGCGTCCAGGGTCAGATCTGTCGCCTCTGCGTAGACGGTTGTGCTGACACCTCCTCGATTTAGGGGCTCAAGGAACGGATCGACGGCGCGTTCTGGAACGTTGCCGCAGTGCCGTCTAGGCCTGGCTAGGTCTTGGCTGTCTTTGCGTCGGCGTTTCGGAAACGTATCCGATAGTGATGGGTTCAACGAGGATGCAGGGAGGTGGCCTGATGAGAATCCATGTGCGGCGAGCCTTGCGGTGTGGGCAGTGCTCATATCGCATGCAGTGCCTGGATGGCGCAGAATTCGGATTCGGTGAGCCCCTCCTTGGTTTGCTGACCGAGGTCGTTGATCTACGTAGAACTCGAGTCGGCGGGACAGCACGATGCACGCTGAACTTGTGCTAGTGTCGCGCGACCGGCACTGCGCGACGATGGCAACGGTTGAGTGCAGCATCTGAATCATGTAGATGCATGAGTGGTTGGACGTGCGTTCATTCGCTCTTCCGTCGGTTCATCGAACTTTGGGCGTCGTTAAGTAATGTTCTATGTAGCTCGTAGGTGGCGGTTTCTTCTTAGAAGAGACGCTTGTCTTAATGTCCGGTTTTCTATGTTCTGCAGGGCGGTTTCTATGAATGTCCATGACTACTAGCAACGTCATCAATTGTTTCCTCGAGAAGAGCGACAACATCTAATGTGCCAGTACTCGTCCACCGCTCATCGCTGTATGATGAATTGATCCAGCAGGTGATGCCAATTCGATCCGTCAGTCACGACATGTCCGGCCGTCTCTTACGACAGGCTGCGTTCAAGCTGGTTCATTCGGACAAAGACACCGTGAGGCGTTAAATAAGTTACACCCACTGACTAATTTAAATGAAAGCTTCCCCAAAGTACTATCGAGAAGAGACTATTCCGAGCATCCAAACCTTTCGCGAACATATTGTCTCTGGTCACACACAAAAGCTCAATTCCGAGATCGCAATGATGATCAGTTGGATGGGGATGTCGTATGTGGTTAATTCATGTTGAGGCGGACTGTTCGGGCTCATCGTTCTGAGAGAAAGAGAGGGAGAAAAATCAATTTGACGGCCTGCGCCGTCCAAACACGGTGATGAGCGGTGGGGCAGGTGGAGAGCTGCCATCATCATGCCTTTCGCGTACGTGCGGTGGCCATTTTTTCACTGACCGGTGAGAGTCAAATACTCGTCGTGGCGATGTCCGGAGTCCATCAAAATGACACCTACAGGACAGCTGACGACTAGTCGGTGATTTCTATAAGCCGTGTGTTTCCATGTTCCTGCTTGGCGTAGGTCGAACAACGCCGGATCTCGCAGGTCTGGTCCATTCCCCATGCGGGGTTCATCAAGTACGTGGGGGCCAGATTCCATGCGGGACTGGTTATGAACAACTAGCAATGTGCGCGACGATACGTGTGGTCGATAATCGATAACAGACTTGTTCTCCCTTTTTAGGGATGTTAGTTACTAGGGATCGTTACACTACAAGGAGTCGTGTGCTATTCCGATGATTGTTACTACCGATCAGGTTCACATGCAGCATCTATAAGTAGATGGCAGTCTTGGAAATATACGACGGCTGACAGACACAGCCCCACCGGTATACAATAGCCCGGACAATCACGAGCGAGCTCTTTTTCTCCTCTTGCTTTCCCTTTCTATGTCGGAATCCCCGTCTGCATCACCTGATTCTCCGTCAACACTTGGTTCCCTTGCCCTCTTGGAATTTCCGTTCTGACTGCTTGGGGGGGTGGTTTGTAGACTTTCGATCTCTTCCTCGTCACTTTGAGATCTACGGGAAGTGTTAGTACCATGCCTGATCGTCTGGACAGCAGCACACGTACGCGAATGCTGAAAACGGCTCCGGCTTAAGCCCCTTTTTCTCGTACAAGGCATTGGTTTCCTTCCACCTTCTCTCGTTCTCCGCGTTACGTTCCGAGTGCAGCCATTTCATCCGAAGCTTGCGGTCCGCCTTGTTTAGTTTGGCGGTCCCGTCGAAGAGCTCGCGCTTGTCCTTCATTTTGCCCAGGACGAACGTCTCGGCGTACTCGCGCGTGACGGTCAACTCGCGGGCTTCTAGCAACTTCTTTTCGAGCACGCTCTCGGTGCGCTGGAGGAGGCACCGGCTTTCTGCGACGCGCGCCTCCATGGACGGGATGGCGTTCGCGAGGGGTGTGAATGCGCGGAGGGCGTCGACGACCATGTAGTGCGTCGGGGCGCCCTTGGGGTAGTCGGGGTCGACGTAGGTTTCGGCGGCTCCGTCTGCGTCTTCCGCATCGTTCGCACCGTCTACGTCAGCTTGCCCGTTGTGGTTCGACGTCT
>JBBPMC010000463.1:0-22287 GCA_038090115.1 Strobilomyces echinocephalus | reverse complement strand
TACAAAACCTCGGTCATCGACACGATGGTCGCAGAGATCCAAAGCGTCCCCGGCGATGACCGTTGTGTCCTTCTTATTGGATACAAGGACCAGATGGAAGAAATGTTCCAGGTAACATCGCTGCACATCTGGTGCAACAAACCTGACACGTTTATCGATAGAACGTCAATCCTGGCCTCGCCCGACGATTCGCTATCGAGAACGCGTTTACGTTTGAGGACTTCACGGAACCCCAGCTCATGAAGATATTGGATTACAAGCTAAAAGACCAAGACTTGTCTGCCACGAACGATGCCAAGGAAGTGGCGCGCGAGCTGCTCAGTCGGATGAAGAATCGTCCCAACTTTGGGAACGCAGGAGAGGTGGAGAATGTACTAGGGCAGGCCAAAGGACGGTATCAGAAACGCATGGCGTCTGTTCCCGCGTCTGAAAGGGTTGAGGTCGTGTTCGAACCTCGAGACATCGATCCCGATTTCGACAGAGCCGAGAACGCGTCTGAAAACCTCGCAAAAATGTTCGCAGACGTCGTGGGGTGCGACGAAGTCGTCAAAAAGCTCGACGGGTACCAAAAGATCGCCAAGGCGATGAAAGAAAAGGGTCTCGACATGCGCACCCAGATCCCGAGTAATTTTGTGTTCAAGGGGCCACCAGGTAGGTGGTAGCCAGTCGACGACCGATGTTTCGTTCACACGACGTAGGCACGGGAAAGACGACGACGGCCCGGAAGCTGGGACAGGTGTACTACGACATGGGTTTCTTGGCTTCCAAAGAGGTCGTCGAGTGTTCTGCGACCGATTTGGTCGGACAGTATGTCGGACAAACGGGACCAAAAACCAAGGGGGTGTTCGAGAAAGCTCTCGGCAAGGTGCTCTTTATCGACGAAGCCTATCGGTTGAGCGAAGGCCACTTTGCGAAAGAAGCTATGGACGAGGTTGTTGGACTCGTGACCCACGAACGCTTCATGAACAAGCTCGTCATCATCCTGGCTGGTTACGACCACCAGATGAACGAGCTGTTGGCAGTCAACCCTGGTCTCTCCAGTCGTTTCTCCGAGGAGATCATCTTTCAGAACATGTCCTCGGAGCAATGTCTGGAGTTGCTCGACAAGGAGCTGCGGAAGAACAACATCGTCGTTCCGGAACTCAGCGACAAGACCTCATCAACGTACGTCGAGATGCAAGAAATTATCGTCCAAATGTCTGCTCTTTCTTCTTGGGGTAACGGCCGCGACGTCAAGACGCTCGGGAAGAACTTAACTCAACAGGCTTTCGCCAACCTGGCTGGGGGTGGAGCCTTGTCACTCTCAGCTAGAGATGCCTCGGGGGTCATAAAATCCATGTTGCAAGACCGACTGGCCAGACAAAACATCGCTTCTCGCGCACCGTCATCCTCCAACTCGATGCCGACGATGAGCATGGACGGCCCAGCCCCACCGCCTCCTTCAATGTCCACCTCGACAAACAAGGCTTCCAAACGCCGCCCGCCACCCCCGCCTAAGCAATCCGGTTCCGAGAAAGCCTCGCGAGAAGACCCGTCCAACAAACAACCAGAACAGCGTTCCAAACCCCCTCCGTCTGCGAAAACGCCAGCCGAGGAGCAGCCGCGAACCTACCCAGTCGCGAAACGGGACGCGGGCGTGTCTGACGCCGTCTGGAACCAACTCCAAGCGGACATCGCGGCGGAAGAGGAGGTCAAGCAAAAGGCTGCGGAGGAAGAGCAGCGTCTCGAACGAGAGGTGAGCAAAACGGAGAATCAGAAGCAGGCGGCGCGAAGACGGGCGGCGGATCTCGAGCGCGCCATGGCCGCGGCTAAGGACAACGTGGAGAAGCAGCGGAAGATTGAACGTCAGCTCGAAGAAGCGCGCCGTCGTGAAGCGGCGGTAAAGGCGGCGAGGGAGATGGCTGCGGAAGCTTTGAAGAAGAAACGGCAGGAAGAAGAGGAAAAGAGACGGATGCAGATGGAGATGCAGCGCAAGCTTGCACAGATGGGACGGTGTCCTGCGGGATACCGGTGGATAAAACAGGCCAATGGGTATAGATGTGAGGGCGGTTCGCATTTCATGTCGAACGGCCAACTTGGATTGTGAGCCCAGAATCTGAGTCTGGGTCTACCTTCGGTCAGCAAACGGCTGGGAATCACGATCTGAGATATGTTCTCTCTGATGTTTAAATTAGTCATCTACACAAGCAGTCATCGACATCTCTGATGCTTCAGCGCAATTGACCACACCAACAACGATGCACAACGATGCACAACTTCAGAGATTTCAATACGTTGCGACATCGAGCTTACGGGGCCCTGCTATGCCGCCGGCAATTAGGCTCCGCTTGAAATCTGGAGGATTGCCCGTAACAGACTCTCTTCGACGATCGAGGTTTAGACACGACGGACTTGTCTCTTCGCAGACTATAATCACTTTTCTTCCTGCATGGTAATACCATGTCGCGCAGCATGCCCCCTCAAAATCTGCGGGTCACCTTGAGTGAATTTCCAAGCGGAGTTGTAACTTTACAACCCGGCCGAGCTACTAGGGGGGCCCGGGCCGTTCACTTGAAACATTAATGTTCAGTGACTCAGGACGACTTAACATTCAACATTTGGGATGCGTTCGACCGCGTTTTACGCGACGCACATGATTACTTTGCAGAAACAAAGGACAGTGCCAAGCTACAAGGTTGTGTGAATCCTGATCTCCGAGTCGGCCTCCTCGGAAAATTTGTAAGCCTACCAGAACCTTTCTCAGCCCACTGACAACTGGTTGTGTGATCCACTGCATCGACGCGTCCGATGTATACCTAGGTCTCACCCAATAAACTGTCGGTTGAGAAGCAGTGGCTCGTCTGTCATATGTATGTTTCTTCCCCCCTGTACGAGAACACTCAGCCTGTACAGGCGCTCGCCGATATATGTTAGGTGAGATGGTGGCTCGATAGACTATGCTACTATGTACAATACTTACTTGTGCTACAGTACTACTGGTCGAGCTACTAGTGGCTGTATCATAGCTGTCATAGTATCCAAATCTAGACAGCGAAGATCCTCGCTTGACGCCCGGGGCGTGCCGTCCGTTTGCTCCCCAAGTCCATCGTCCTCGCTCCAACATTTCGACTCACATCGTATGGATCATCGCAAACAGCAACTCACCAAACGCTTCCTAGACATTCTAGGCGGTTCTATAGACGTAGAACGCCATAAAGCACACTTTCTCGAAGGTCTTTCTTTGCAAGAGGATCCAGTAGCCTGCGTTAGCAAGATTGTCGAGAGTAGCAAAGGGCTTTCTGCGGTGCAACAGGCTATGCGCCATGACCTGAGCACGAAGTTTATGAATGGGCTGGGCTCTTGCGTAGTCGGCTATCTCCTACGAGCCAAAGACTCGGGAGATCTACTCGACACCATTCTTCTCCACATCCTCGACCCGCCCATTTTTTGGAACAAGTTCTGTGAGGAGTTCGAGAAGGGAAGCCTAGACAAGAATGCCGAATCCGTATTCGCCAACCTCCTTGCTTATCTCCTTAGGATGGAAAACAAGGATACTAGTCGCTACCGTGACCGCGCCAAGCAACCTTCCATCTTCGGCAGGCTCATTGGCTCCGACGAGCCCGAGGTCAAGGCAGCTGCAAACCTCATCAACGAAATCTTATCCACTGCATCCCTCAGCTCCGCCGCCTCTGGCCCAGCAGGCCCTGGAGGTCGCCATGACAATGACTTTATCGACTTTCGCCAGATATCTATAGTTCCCACCTCAAATGAAATCAACTGCACGAAGAAAGCCTTCTTTAGGCATGCCGCACTGCTCGATGACCCAGATGCCAAGGAGATGCGTATCGCTGACTACCTCGACAACACGTTCCGCCTCCTACGAGAAGACATGTTATATGAACTGAAAGATGAACTTGAACCCATCCTGACGAAGAAGAGTAAGAAGAGGGGTCCGCGGGGGACTGTAATCGAGGGGTTGTGCATCGCAGGGGTGTATACGGGAGACGGCGATCAGAGGACCCGGACTCGCCATGGGATCATCCTTAAATGTGATGGCGACTTCAAGATACTCCAGAACATAAAGGATAGCGATCGAAAGACCTTCCTGAAGACCGACCCTCGTGGTTCCAAATTCCTGAGCCATCAATCCTTAGCGTGCCTGATTGCTGATGGCCAGCTGCTCGCGCTGGGGACCATCTTGAGGGTGGAGGAGTTACTTGCGAAGAAACCTCCTGCGGTGGTCATCCAACTCTGCGGAGAGGCTAGCTTCGTCAAGGCACTTCTTAAACTCAATTCTGCGAAAGAAGTTAAGCTCATTCAAACGAATACCGCTATCTTCTCTTTTGAGCCTGTTCTGAAGGTACTTCAAACGATGAAAATCGTCCCCTTAGCAGAGGAAATACTCTTTTGGGAACATGGTACTCCCATTCGCAGCCCAGTGGATACCATTCCCCAGATCACTCTCCCTTTAGCCAGAAATCCGTCGATGGATATACAGCCACTGCTTAAGACCCCAAACTCCATCAAACTCGACGGGGCACAGGCTCAGTCGCTGCTCGCCGGTCTGAACCAAAGGGTTTCGCTCATACAAGGCCCTCCCGGTACGTTTGGCCAGTAACGTTGCAAAACACGTGGTAACTCGCTCGAATACAGGGACTGGAAAATCGTTTATTGGCGCGCTACTCGCGAAAGCCCTACACGACTTTTCTGACCAGACAGTCCTTGTCGTCTGTTATACGAACCATGCGCTCGACCAGTTTCTGGAGGACCTACTAAAGATCGGCATCCCAGAATCAAGCATTGTGCGCCTAGGAGGCGGGGCTAACAGTGCTATCTCCCATCTTAGTCTGAGGAGTCAGACCAAGGAAAAGCATGTGCGCTCCAATGCAGAATGGTCCCTCATCGATGCACTGAAGGCGAGAGGGGAGTTTCTACGTGGAGAGCTCGAGACTAGATTCAAAATTTTTCTTGCGTCTGGTTTATCTTTGAAGGACATGCTCACCCACGTCGAGTTCGAGGACTCGGACTATTTCGATGCATTCTTAGTCCCGGAGTCCGATGATGGAATGGTTCGCGTGGGAAAGAACGGAGACGCCGTCGACGCCACATACCTCATTTCGGAGTGGAAGCAAGGACGCGACGCTGGGATCTTTCAACAGGAATCACACATCCAAAATGCCGCAGCAATATGGTCTATGTCAAACACGCAGCGTCAACAAAAATGGGAGGACTGGAGGCTGGGTATCAGCCACAACATGGCCGACGAGATCTGGAAGGTTGCAAGGGACTTCGACGAGTGCCAAGACGAACTTTCGCGCAAGTTCAACGAGTCTGAAGTAGCCATACTGAAGCAAAAGCGCGTCATTGGGTGTACGACAACAGGAGCTGCGAAGTATACCGAACATATCAAAGCTGCTTCACCCGGGGTATTGCTCGTCGAAGAAGCCGGGGAGATCCTCGAGAGTCATGTTATTACCGCCCTCGGGAAAGAGACCGCTCAGATGATTCTTATCGGGGATCACAAGTAAGTCTTAGCTAGGATGTTTATTCCATTGTTTGCTGATTCGCGTCCACAGGCAGCTGCGCCCGAAAGTGAACAATTATGAGCTGACGGTCGAGAAAGGAGAAGGATACGACCTGAACAGGTCTCTTTTTGAACGTCTTGTACTCAAGGGATTTCCCCATGTAACACTCATCGCCCAGCACCGAATGCGTCCCGAGATTTCTGCTCCTATCCGCGAGTTGACCTACCCCGGGCTCACTGACGCACCCAAGACCCAGAATAGGGCCAACATTCGTGGCATCCAAAGCAACGTCGTCTTCGTGGATCACAGCCAATACGAGGACGACGAGAAGCGGGTCTCTGACCGTGGAGATGGTGGTTCCCAGACTTCGAAACGCAATCAGTTCGAGGTAGACATGGTGATGAGAATCGTTCGCTACTTCATACAACAAGGCTATGGAAGCGAGAACATCGTCATTCTTACTCCATACCTGGGCCAATTATCTGCACTTCGTGAAGCTCTCAAGAAGGACGCTGATGCCATTATGAATGACCTGGATTCGCGGGAACTCAGTCGCGCTGGGTTGCTGTCGCCGACATCCCACGCCAAAGGTCCAAAGACCCGTATTCGGTTGGCAACCATTGGTCTGTATAGTTTCATTCATCCGTCGGCAGTCCACTCATGATATATTTTCCAGACAATTATCAAGGTGAAGAAAGTGACATTGTAGTTGCAAGCCTGACCAGATCGAACTCTAACGGCGCCATTGGGTTCATGAATTCTCCCGAACGTCTCAACGTCCTTGTTTCTCGCGCTCGCGATGGTCTGGTCCTGATTGGTAACTCCCAAACTTTCAAGTCATCCAAGACGGGTGGTCCGCTGTGGACGAAATTCTTCAGTCTCTTGAAAAATGGTGGACATGTATTCCAAGGCTTTCCCGTCAAGTGCGAACGACATCCAAAGACCACTGCCTTGATCAAGTCGCCCGCCGAGTTCAATGACCTGGCACCTGATGGAGGATGCACTGAACTATGGTATGCCATACCAGTGCTTTGCAGTCGATTCAGAGGCCTCATGCGCCTCATACAGTGGCTCGTTGCTCAGCTGCAAGATCCATACCTGCTCCAAAAAATGCCATCCTCTTCGGCTGGGACCCGGTCAGCCGGATGTTCACCAGATGATGCCTTGCGATCACCTCTTCAGTGTAGCATGTCCGGCAAATGCTCACCTGCTAAAGTGGAAATGCTCCCAGAGCCGACCGGACAATTGTCTATCATGCGAGAAAGAGGCGAAGAGGCTCGCAAAGCTAGCCCGGGAACAGCTCGAGGCTCAAGAACAACGGGAGGCGGAGGAACGTCGACACGAGTTGGAGATGGCAGAGCTTGAAGGTCAGTTGCAAATGGAGAAGGACAAGGAGGCCGACGTGCAGGCCGCCAAAGACCGAGCCGACGAGAAACGACAAAAGATGAAGGAAATAGAGGATGCGAAGAAACGCGCTAAAACCGCTGCGAAACAGGTCGGGCTTCCGTTGTCCACGACAGCTGGCTCTGGAAACACCCCCCAGTCTACGGTTGCGTCAAGTCAACCCCATGGTAGCGGAAACGCCACCACCGTGCAGAGCCCTACTTCGGCCACGCTGCGCCCTTCTATGCCGTCTCCTGCTCGAGATAAGTGGGAGCACCAGAAACGCGTCGATGGGGTACAGAATGACGCTATTGACAAGATCATGGATCTCACTGGGCTCGAGGAAGTCAAGGACCAGATCCTTAGGATCAAAGCGAAGATCGACACGATGAAACGTCAAGGCGTCGCCCTGAACAAGGAACGGCTTAACCTCGTTTTACTTGGCAATCCGGGAACAGGTTAACTGCGTTCGACACGTCAGTAATTTTTACTAATGTCACTCTGAACTAGGTAAAACGACGGTCGCGAGGTTGTATGCGCAGTTTCTGGAATCCATCCAAGTGCTGCCAGGAGATGCGTTTTTGGAGACGACTGGGTCAAAGCTGTCCTTCGAAGGTGTTGGAGGAGCACAAAAGATGATCGACCAAGCGCTCCAAGTTGGCGGAGGTGCCATCTTCATTGACGAGGCCTACCAACTCACCAGCGACCAGTCCGGAAAGCAAGTCCTTGACTTCCTACTGGCGGAGATGGAAAACAGGGTAGGAACGCTCATCTTCGTCTTAGCTGGATACAACAAAGAGATGGAGAAGTTCTTTGAACACAACCCTGGCTTACCGAGTCGCGTTCCTTACCGACTACAGTTCGCCGACTATACGGACGTAGAACTGATGACGATGCTGGAAGACCTCGTTCTCAAGCGATACCAAGGCAGGATGGTTATCGAGGACGGTATTCGTGGTCTGTACTGCCGCATCGCTGTTAGACGTCTCGGTCGCGGTCGTGGCGTACCAGGGTTCGGCAATGCTCGAGCGTTGCAAAACATGTTCGCCAAGGTGTGCGAACGCCAAGCAGAACGCGTTGAAAAAGCTCGCAGGGCAGGGGCCACTGCGGATGATTTCTTCATGACCAAAGAAGACCTGATTGGACCCGATCCGTCACAGGTAATACCGAACAACCCGGCCTGGGCAGAGCTGCAAGGCTACGTCGGACTCGACTCCGTCAAGGAGTCAGTGCGCAACTTTTTCACGCTCATCGAGACCAACTATCACCGAGAGCTGGAGGAGAAGGAACCGCTTCAGATGTCGTTGAACAGGGTTTTCCTTGGCTCTCCTGGCACAGGAAAGACAAGCGTTGCCAAGCTGTATGGTCGGGTTCTCGCTGATCTGGGCCTGCTGAGCAATGGGGAAGGTAGGTGGACAGTTGGAACCGTAAGCTAGCCAACGAACGAACATATCGTCTTTTCAGTTGTCGTAAAGAACCCGTCCGACTTTGTAGGCGCTTACTTGGGTCATTCGGAGAAAAACACCAAGGCTATCCTGGAAAGCACCCGGGGAAAGGTCCTTGTAATCGACGAGGTGAGTGCCGGAGTTTCTCTTCAACTAAGACGACAGTTGACCCGTACGCTAGGCATACATGCTGTATAGCGGCAAGAATAACGGAGGACACGATTCGTTTAAGACCACTGTCATCGACACCATTGTCGCTGAAATCCAAAGCGTGCCTGGTGAAGATCGATGCGTCCTGCTCCTGGGTTACAAGGAACAGATGGAGGAGATGTTCCAAGTACGTCCTTCGTTTTTGGCCCCCGCAGAATCTTCTAACGTACGCTATAGAATGTTAACCCAGGGCTTTCCCGTCGTTTCGCGATCGAGAACGCATTCACCTTTGAGGACTTCACCGAACCGCAACTCATGCAAATATTCGACTACAAGCTCAAAAAGCAGGACCTCGCGGCCACGGACGACGCGAAGCAAGTTGCTCGCGACCTTTTGAGTCGCATGAAGGATCGACCCAACTTTGGTAACGCAGGCGAGGTGGAGAATGTGCTTGGCCTCGCAAAGGACCGATATCAGAAACGGATGTCGTCTGTACCTCCTCACCAACGATCCAACGTCGTCTTTGGACCCCAGGACTTTGACCCCGACTTCAACCGGAGTCAGAACGCTTCCGCAAACCTCGCGAAACTGTTCGAAGATGTGATTGGCTGTGACGAGGTCATCCAGAAACTCGACAAGTACCAGAAGATCGCGCGGACGATGAAGGCTCAAGGACTTGATATGCGCAAGCAAATACCGAGCAACTTTGTTTTCAAGGGCCCACCTGGTGAGTCTCAGTTCCGAGTGGGCGCGAGAACATCTTCATATTCGGTCAAGGCACTGGAAAGACAACGACCGCGCGAAAGCTTGGCCAAGTGTATTTCGATATGGGATTCTTGTCCTCCACGGAAGTGATCGAGTGTTCGGCATCGGATCTGGTGGGTCAGTATGTGGGACACACGGGACCCAAAACGAGGAAACTTTTCGAGAAGGCGCTCGGCAAAGTACTGTTCATCGACGAGGCGTACCGCCTGGGTCAGGGGCGATTTGCGCAAGAAGCGATGGACGAGATCGTCGATTTGATGACCAAGGAGAAGTTTATGAACAAACTAGTTATCATTCTCGCTGGGTACGACGGCGAGATGAACGAACTTCTGAAGGTCAATCCTGGGTTGTCCAGCCGGTTCTCCGAAGAGATTTACTTCCATAACATGACTCCTCAGCAATGTCTCGCCCTCCTCGACAAGGACCTTCGCAAGAGCAACATCGTTGTTGACGAGATGTCGGACCCAGACTCCGCAGAACACCAGCAAATGCGGATCATCATCACTCGGATGTCTAGCCTATCGTCATGGGGAAACGCCCGCGACATCAAGACGCTCGCTAAACGCATGTTTCAACAAGCCTACGCCAATGCATCCGATGGCGGACCGGCAACTCTCTCCACCGCAGAGGCCGTCACCATCATGCAAACTATGCTCAAGGAACAACGAAATAGACTTGGTGTTCCGAGCACTCGTCCCACGAACTCACCTTCCCCACCTATTGCAAGTCTTAGTGGACCGCCGCCGCCCCCACCGCCTATTGCATCGTCTTCCTCTTCTCAGTCATCGAAACCGCCACCGCCACCACCGCCTTCAGACACCTCGAAGCCTCCACCGTCGCGGCCACCCAAGCCAAGCGGCTCGCGGGCACCTCCGAAACCACGCGGAGAACGCAAAGGCTCGAAGCAACCCGCCCCTACTAGCCAGATTCTGCAACCCAGGCCCAACACGCCGAACTGGAAGCCAAAGCCGCCTCCCTCCGCAGACTCATCGCCTTCGCAAGCGTCGCGCACGCTCGTGCAGGCGACAGCACCCGCTTCACGATCCGAAGCACAACGAGACGCGGGGGTGTCGGACGAGGTCTGGGATCGGCTACAAGCCGACAAGCGCGCTGCAGGAGAGCGAGAGAGGCGCGCCAAGGAAGAGGAGACCAGGCTTCATCGCGAACTGAAGAAGGCGCGCGACGCGGAGCGCCGGGCGGAAGAACGAGCCCGGATGCGCGCGGCAGCTCTGGAGAATGCCAGACAGCAAGCGGCTGCGGACAGGGCGATGCAGGAGAAGCTTCAGCGCGAGCTGGAGGCGGAGAGGCGGCGCGAGGCGGAGGTGAAAGCTGCTCGGGAACGGGCTGCGGCGGAACTGAGGCAGAGACAGCAAGAGGAAGCGCAGAGGAGGAAGAGGGAAGATGATATTCGGCGTCGATTGGAGAGATCGGGACGTTGTCCGATGGGGTATCGTTGGGTGCAGCAGCTTGGGGGATGGAGGTGCGAGGGAGGATCCCACTTTGTCAGCGACGGCCAGCTTCAAGGACGTATCTAACTGCTGTTGTTTCGTGCGTTTTCAGCGACATTTTGTGCCTCTTAGCGTACTAAGTAGCTGGTGTGTTCGTTTCCATCATTCCATCATACCTTTTTCCCAACCTCGAAGATTATCGTTAACGTTTTACCGTGACTCATGCGCAGCATTCGAACCCAAGTTGGATCCACGGTGGACAGCCTCTAGGCTACCTCAGGGGGGCTGATCTTTCGGTCGCTTTTGCCCGACCCCTGACTCGGACGATCGGATGCGTCGGGCGTTCTACTAGTGAAAGGGCTACCTCTCCTAAGTCGAGTTAGGTTCACCTACAATAGTCTGTTCATTTTGCACTCTCGGCTGTCCGTGCCAACGATCGGGGGAGCTGCAACACTTCCGCCTCTGCTCAAGTTACATTTGTCACATCGCACATCGACCCGGTTATAAACTACTAAACCAAACAACTTACTCGATTGTTACGGTATCATATCACGCAAGCAAGGGGTGATTTCGCAGACTTATTCATCGTTTCAGGGCCAGATGTACGCTCGCAATGATTGGTGAGGCAGTGTGCGTTCTCGTGTTTGAGGGGGTGAGTACATACATACATACTTTGGCATGCGACGCTCGCTGCGGGGTGGCCTCTCGAGTGCGTTTCGCGGTCTCTTCGAAAGCTTACTTGGCCTGTTCGTCCCAGTCACGTCGCGTTCCAGCGGAATCTGATCCTCGTCACGCTCTTCGGAGAGTTTCTTGCGGTCGCGGATACCACAAATTCAGGTTGTGTGCGATGTGGGACGGCGTTCGTCGCGGGCCATAGGTTCATACGGCGAAACTGGCAATAATGAAACGTAGGCGCCGGATGAAGAGTTGGCGGTCGTCACAGCTCGCGCAAGTCTTCTTCCGCGCGTCTCGTCTGCCCTCCGATCTTCTCCGAGTAGGTGGACGACGTCGAGAGTGACCGAGCGGGTTGCTTTCCTTGCGAATCTGAAAGCTCTGTGAATGATCACAATTTCGCGACGCGGTCAATCTGAACATTCTCTTTTAGAACCACGGTCGAGTCCACCTATAGCGACTGGCAGCGTGAATCGATGCCAACTTTTTGGCATGACTACGAAAAAGGTGTTTAACAGCCTCCTCAGAGATCGTTTGTTTGACAAGGCTTCTTGGCCTCCATGATTATGGGAACAACAAAACCTTCCATAAGTAGCGATGCTTACGGTAGGTTCTGTGGCAAATTTTGTGCGTGAGAAGATTCCACGTGGTGCTTGGATATTGCTCCTCGTCACCCCTTGATTCGACACCTTGAACTTGCCCCAGTATGTGCGTAGTTTCCCTGCCCCGCAGACCGGCTCTACTGAACCTCCTACCTAGCCAGGCTTGGCGATCCAGGAGAACGTTCCTTGCCCTGGTACACCCCTTGGCGAATACGTTACATGCGCTGCAAGTCGGGTCTCAAGCTGGCGGTGTGCTTATCGACGCTCGTCATGGTGAGTCTGTCGCGTAGTTCATAGGCGGAGCTAGTAAGTAAATCAACTGAACTTCATGAAACTTATTAATCGTGTACTATGTACTATCATAGGTTCGTGCCGGCGGCCGATAAGCAGCAGGCGTAAATTTGAATCCTCTTAAAGGCCTTCTGGCACACGGTGTCAAATGCACGGGAAGCACTAATCACGTTCTGTCTGTCTATGGTTACCGGGGCGAGTGAAACATGGAAAGGCGGTGCTCAAGCATTCATGCTGCCGCATCTCATTATATCACTCGGCCACACTGCGGACGCAATCCGAGTCTATACAGACGGGACCAATAGCACTTGCCGACCCAGGTAATTTAAAGACCAAAGGCCCTCGCAACGCCCCCGCGTTCATCTCCGCACGCGAATAGTCGGCGGAGTGAGGAATGCATGCATGAGTTGAATCACCCGCAGGAGCCTTGTTTTCGTGTGCAGTCAGTTCGTCGCTCACCATCTCGCTTCGGTCCGAGAGTGGCGAGGCGCAGATCCTGCGCGCCCCGTTCATGACGGTAGCACGTACTAGCCCTACTGAGGTGCGAGGGGCGGGAAGACACGGCGGGTGTGTGAACCAGGGCCACGAGGCTCTGGTCATGCGGAATCAGACGCTCGCGGTGGGTTCTACTGTCTGAATCAGACGTTGACATCATACGACGATGTTTGGCGCCGTCGATTAGCGACCGCCTGCCATGCTGCATATGGTGCGGCGCGTGCTGTATGTAAGGAGTGTTGTTTACCATGCGTGGCGGGCCAGCGGACCCGACCAACTTTGAACGTGGCTCCCGCCGCCAGCCACCGCCAGGCACCAGCCGCATCGTCTCACATGTCGTGCTACTGCCGCATCAAGACCCGGCCGCATCATTTATCCTCATTCCTAGAGGATTGGCACAGCCGAAGAAGAATTGCTGAGCCAGTTGGCAGATTGTTCTCCGCTCGAAAAGCAGTTTAAAAGACCTGCTTCACCGGTCCGTCGGCGCTTGCCTTCCCTTTACCGTGTGTATGATGTGTGTGGTCCTCGTTTCTCGTGCATGCGCCAGGCTCAGACGCTAACGATGGCGCCCTCTCTTTCGCAGTGGTAGCGGTTTCTGTTTCGTGATTCAGACGACTCCTCATGCATAGATGCCTCACGATCGACGAAATCCTAACGATTATTTTTCAACACGCTTTTATTATATCGAAACCTGAACCCAAGTCGCGAGAATTTCGCGACCGTCGTACCCTTGCGAGGCTCGCAAGGATTTGTCGCTACTTCCATGAGCCTGCTCTCAATGTGCTGTACTACGAGATTAGTGACCTGCTATGGCTCATCAAATCCATGCCGGATGATCTATGGGTGGTCAACGGGAAGCAGCTGGTTCGTTTTTTGCGTCGCCCGAATAACCCCGTCTCATCCCACGACAGTCTTTCAAACGTGCGATGTGCCAGTCTGACTGGGACGTCTTTCTCCGCTATGCACGTCGCGTGCGAAGTCTGGAATTCGACCGTCAGTGCATATCCACCACGGACCCCAACGTATACGTGGCGCTCTCGGCACCACCTTCCTCTGTCGTCCTTTTCCCGAGATTGGTGCATTTCCGGTGCGGCGAATACCGGCCCGAGGCCATTCCATTCCTGGTCCACCTCCTCCAGCCTACCGTGGTCCACGTCGACATAGATAATCTAATGTCTAACGCCCTCACATTCCATCTCCTGCCCATGCTTCCCTTGTGCTGTCCACGGATCAAACAAATCATGGCCTTTCGCAATTTCGTGTTTCAGAGGGGTGACCGTGCCCTCGAGACGTTTTCAAAAGTCCTATGCCAACTCACGGAGCTCCAGGCACTGCGTTGTGCGGAGCTGCCAGAGGAGAGCGTCCTGCACCTCGCTCAGCTGCCCAACCTCCGGATCCTCCGCATGGATCTGCGTCTCGTCTCTGTCGACAACCTCGAATCCACGCTTGGCCGCGTCCGCTTCCCGGTCCTCCAAGAGGTCCTACTCTCCGCACCCAGCATGTCTCACGCGCTACGTTTCCTGAAATTCGTCCAGTCCACGTCGGTCGACACGATCAACCTCAACATCGACGACGAGACTTGCGCGGCCGACTACCACGCCATCTTTTCCGCGTGGGCCTCGGACCCGAGCTACCACAACCTGTCGGTGATTGACGTGTCCGAGATGCAAGTCTGGCGGGACTACGACGACAAGCACGTCATGGACGTGTCGACCCTCCGCCCGCTCTTTTCGCTCGCGCGCCTGACGACCCTCAAGCTCGAGACGCTGTGCACGTTCGACCTTGACGACGCCGCGATCGCGGAGATGGCACGCGCGTGGCCGGCGCTGGAGGCGCTCGATCTGGCGGTGCGCGAGTGTGGATGGGAGATCCCGAGTCGGGTCACTTTGGCGGGGATCGTGCCGCTCCTCTCGGCCTGTCCGCGTCTCGCGCTGCTAGGGCTCGTGATCGACGCGACGCGATTGCCCGTCCCCACCGCGCGGCTTGGGATGCCCGGCGCCGGGGTGCGCAACACGGCACTCGAGTCGCTCTGGCTCGCGGATTCGCGGATAACACGCCCTGACATGGTGGCGGGGTGGCTGTCGGCCGTCGCGCCAAACGTGGAGCAGATCGTGTCGTGGAACACGCCGTTGTTGAGCGGAAGGGAGGGCAAGGACAAGTATAGAAAGCGGTGGAGAGAGGTCGAGAGGCTCGTGAAGCAGTTTGCGCTCGTCAGGAGGCAGGAGCGGGAGTGGGCGCGGCGCGCGGTAGGCGGGGCCGGCGAGGAGCAAGACAAAGAGGAGAAGGAAGACGAGGTGCAGGAGTATGAGTCGGAGCCCGAGACGCCGACCGACTCGGAGGATGAAGACGAGTTCGAATATTGTTACGTCGCAGACGTGTGACTGCGGTTACCCCCACGCACTCCAGTTTATGCGATGTGACGAAGCAGCATGTAAGAGTATGTAGCATGCCAAGCTCTACAGAGATTGCCATGTCATGCTGCGCCGCAGTGGAGTCTGGACTGTAAATTTATCGTCGCCGCCCCCATCGGAACTCGAATGTCGCTTCAGTCCACTCGCTGTTACACCTGGGAGAGAAAAAAAATGGAAATGGTCGTATATACAGATGTCTTCAATTGGACTGCGTACATTCTACCGTCGGAATTCGAGCCGACCAGCGGAAGAAAGAAGAAAAAAATCCTACCGCCGTATCCTAAGCATACCCAAACGATTCTACGTGCAACGTCACGCTCGGCCCACCACTCATGACACTCCCGAAGCCCGACACCGGAAACCTCAACGCCCGTCTCACAGACCTCGTCAAGCCCTGCGAACCACACACTGTGCGTCGTCAGCGTCTGCGCCGACCGACCGAACCACGCCCTACTCACCCGTAACCGACATGCTCCCCGTTGCAGCACCCCACTCCTCGCCCAACAATACTCCCAAGTCAGGCCGTCCCCGCTCGAGCCTGACCGACGCCGGCGTCCAACCGTGCGCCCCTTCCTTGTCGGGGGTCCGCTCCGGATCGGGGTCCTCCAACGGCATCTCACTGCCCCGCGTGGCAAAGATCCTGATCGACACGCTCAACCAACTCGGCGTGAGAGCGTGCGCTTGGTACAGCGCTTCCGAGATCCACTGCAAGTGACCTGTCCGGCGTAGGTCAGCGGCGCTAGGGCAACGGAGCGGACGAGCGGCGAGACTCACTCGCGTCGCGCACCGCCCAGATGAAGACGACACGTCGACAGTTGCCCGATCCCTTGCGGACAGCCCTGAAGAACCGAGGGTCAAAACGCCGCACAATCGCCAAACGCCGTCGACACTCACTCGATCACGTTCAAAAACACCGGTAGCGTGTACGTAACTCCCGAACCGCCTGCCGCGCCGACCGTCAATCACCTCGACGACACGGAGCACGCAACACACTCACCAGCGACGAACACGGCCGTGTCGTATGCCGCCATGTCCGGCGCGCTCCCGTACGGCCCGTCGATCAACACCTTGACTCTCTGGTTCTGCTCTGCGACCGCCTTGAGCCGCCTCGTGAATCCGCCCCGGACGTTGATCAGAAAGACGAGCTCCTTCCAGTTGGCAGCGTCGCCCGCGCCAAGCGAGAACCGGTCTCGCGTGTTGGGGTGGAACAGGGCCGAGTCGACGCTCGCGATCGAGAACGGGTGCGCTTCAAGCGGAAAGGCGGACACGGACGGCATCGTCAGATAGGCCGTCTGTCCTGGGGACCATTGAAAATGCGCCGGGCGACGCACTCTCACGCGCACGAAGTCGTCCGAGAGGACTTCGGTCGTGGCGTCTTGCAGTTTGGCGCGGCGGCTGAAGCCGCAGTACAAGTGATTGGAGATCACGACTCGGAGGAGCCGCATGAAGCGGTCGAGCGCCCAAAACATGAAGGAGGGCCAGATCCAGTAGGAGGCGCTTGGAGCACGCGGGTCAACGTCGCGTCGTGAACAACTTGAAGTTGGCTTACCCGACGTGCCTGGTATGGAAGTACGCCCCTATCAAGAAAATGCTGGATCGGCCGTCAGACGAGAAATGCGTGAGTGAAGGTCTTGCTCACAATACGGCGACAAAATGGGTATAGAAAAATATCTCGTAGTGCCTGGTGCGAATTGGGCGCATGGCTACGATAAGCAGAATGGCCAGCGAAGCCACCGCTGTCAAACCGAGACGAAGGAACCGCTCTTGTATAAACAAGCCGAACAAAGTGTTTCTAGAGAAAGATAGTTAAGGATCTGTTGAATGATCGCGCGACAAGCCTACCTCTTGGTGCTGTATATTTCACCGGTAGCGTGAAATAGTAGTAACGCGAAACACGATCGTGCAGCGACGCGGTGAAGATAGTTCAGCTGGGATATGGTTAGATCATTCCTCGGAGGACGTCATCGGAGACCAGACCTTCTCATAGCTAACGCCGGTGACGACTGCAAAGGAGCTTAGCATGGGCACATCAAAGCAAGATGTGACACACCAGTGACGACATTGTTCTTCGTACCGAGGGCTGTGACGAGCGGGAATTGGCTGGCGGCGAGAAGGCCGGCGCGGCCGCTCCAAGGCCACAAGTTGCTCGACGTTACGCCATACCTGGCAGCTATCCAAGAAGATGAGTGACGCGTCGGCAGGAGGACGACTCGGATGCGACTAACCGTCTTGAAACGTCCACCCAAAGAGAAACGCGATGTACCCCAAGGTGAGGACGACATCGACGACCTTGAGCTCGTACGACCCCACCTCGATCGTCCACCGAAATGTGACGACCCGAAAGACGTTGACGGCCGCGAGCGGGAGACGGGCGAGGGACCATCCTGTCTTGGAGGGGCGCGCGCAGACCTGGGCAAGGGAGGATTGGGGCGACTCCTCGTCGGGGTTCTTGTGCGTGCGTCGACGATTGAGCAGCTTGGAATGCAGCACAGAGCTCCACTGGAAGACGCCGACGATCGCAAAGAAGACGGCGAGGGAAAGCCATGGGTCGTCTGGCATGGTGAGCGCCGCAGATGGCGTTGCATGCGCGGGCGATGGGGCTGACATCGTGGTGGTGGTGGTGGTGGTGGTGGCGAAGAAGTGGCGAGCCAGCCGCTGGCAGAGAATGACGCGCTAGGCAGGTTGATCGAGGGATTGGAATGCACCATAGGCAGGCTAATATATGATACTGCGCGCCAGTGCGATGACGCAGAGCGTTCTCTCGCTTGTTTTAGATCATGCATGTAGCGTGCCAACGGATATCTTGGGTGTCAGGAGGTGTCAGGTATCAAACGAGATAATACACACCGGTCCAGGGTGAATGGTTTCATGGAAACTAAGCTCCACTCGAAGTCACCCAATCGAGCGCCCGGAGCGATCATAAACCTCCCTCGAGAGCTCGTTGATTTGATGGGCAATCTGATGGACTCGCTTGACCTGAGCAAGAATGCCGTCATTTCCCGCTTACCGGAGTTCATTGGTCTGAGCGCTTCAGGCTTGACCCGCTGCCACTTTCGCAACGACTTACTCAGCCAAAGCCGACAACAGCGAGCGGTTTCACAGATATGAGTGCAGAACGCAGGCGTTCCATCTACCAAATGCAGATGGCCTGGCACCGCGGACGATTCCGTACTCTCGGAAACGTCCCTGAAACCTTTCCTTTACATACCCTTTTTTTTGGCGCGGATCCATGATGATCCAGCAGCGACCTCGCTACGAGGCTCCGCAGTCGTGAAGTTTATGACCCACGACGTCGTGACGAATTAGAGTACAGCAATCGCTACTTCTGTCTCACCGCTCATGCACGCGGACAGGTCGAAAAAGGACGAATGAACCAACGAAGCAGCGACGAAAACACGTCCAATCGCGACTGCGCAGTCGACAACGCCAGGCAGGCGAGGCCGATACCCGAATCAGTTCACAAAAAGGAACAGCTCTCGACTCTTGCGATGAATCGACTGCGCAGCAGTCGTCTAGAGAGGAACGTTGGAGCTGCGCGCGAGACGACGGAAATCGCCAGACGAAGATGGTCAGCCAGTGGTTGCGCCACCGCCCGAGCAAGTCTCCGAATCTCCGACTCTTCGCAGCCTAGCAATCAATACCCCTACTTCATGGCTACGAGCGATGGGGTCGGATGCGGGAACGAGGGATCAGATCACTCAATGGAACATGGCCGAGGCGACCAGCTTCACAGGCCCAGATCTCGGACTTATGTCACCGTAGTGCAAGACGACTACCTTAAGTGCTTCCAGCATGCGAGCCTGCCATGTTACACTGTCGGAAATCGTCAATCTGCCATGTTGGGCCGTAACGCATTGCCACACGCCGCGCTAACTCAGAGTCGCAGTAGGTGCATGTCTGTGTTTCGCTTGTGCCCTTTGGGTACCCAAAGGGCGGAGGTTTTAGCCAAAGTGTCGCACAAGGGTGTCCGGTCCAATCAGAACCCTCGTAGATTCGTCGGAAAATGCCTCGCGTAGCCCTCGCGAAAGTCTCAAGCGCATAACGTGATATACTCTGGTTTGCAGATGGGCCACCGTAGACTGCGTCGGCAAAAGGTCGTCATTTGCAGCCGGAAATGGAGCGTCTGCAATTTCATTCTAGACGAAAGAGGTAGATACTCAGTCTATCAGAAGACTGAGATGAACAACGCGTGGGTGTCGGTCTATGGCTGATAACCGGCGTGCTTCTTCTCCCACAGCCCCACAGCACCGACTTTGGGCGTCGAGAGCCGAGCCTTCCTTGCGAACAAGTACATACATACATACAGTTATTTGTTCCGCACACAGCACAACTGTCATCCGCGGATATGCGCCAAGCGAGACCGACCGTAAAAACACATGTCGCGTCGACCCGTTTTACGAGCCTGACCACCGTCACGAAGATAGTCCGAAAGCCCATTCGGACCGGGAGAAGTCGGACGGATCGTGACACGACGGGCCATTGAGAAAGAAACTCGATTCCAGATCCGTCGATCATCGGATGAGTTCAGCGGTGAGCGAGTTTTCTATACGCAACGTTTGCTTCGATCGGTCGTCTTCTAAATAGTCGAGACTCATGAGTACGATTGCGCGCTAGCATCCAAGTGCATCGTCTATTGATATCTGTTCTTTCGTCACGAAAGGGTGAGCACCACGGTCCTTATTCGCGGACGAGACAAGTACCAGCGACGCGGTAGGCCCCAGACAACAGAGATATGCAACGCCTTCGTGAGACCCGGCTGCCATCTTCTTCGACTGATTGAACTGTTGAGGGGGAATCGCACGCGTGGTTGAGCACGTAGGACGATACAGGTTCGATGACGCCTCCTTCGTCGCCCATGTATGTCCACGAGGAAACAGGCCAGCGAGCTTCAGCGACCGACCCGCCAACCTCGAGCCAAATCGGGACGAAAATAGAGATGGGGCCTTTGAATGAATAAATCATTCGTTATCGGTAGATCGTGACCTTGTCGAATGGACAGCTTCCATCCCAACTTCTAAGCTCGATTCGCTCGCAAAGTACAAAGCAAACTCACGACTCGGAGATCCCGGCTACCATTATCAGGAGGCGTACCTCTAGACCATTGGAAATATCTCCCGACGGAGTCCGGAGAGATTAATATGGTTCGTCAATCGCCCCTGAGGCTCGTGATGTACTCGAGCTGCGTAGTCGACTGCAGTCGGCAAAGAGCGCTTGCAACCGGGATGGAAATGGAACGCGGAGGTGAGGGTTTCATTCCGACCGAGAGGGCATAGTACATACGTAGTTTATCTGGAGACTGCTGCGTGCGATTCATCAGAGCCAAGATCAGGGAATAGCTATACATACTTTGTCGTCGGGTCGACAGCTCGCCTCGAGTGTTTTCTGCTTCCCTCTCCCACGACACACGTGGGGGGACAAGTGGGATGGGCGAGCATTGGATTCATATTCGAGAAGCGGCCGAGGGTGGTTCCGGACGAGATGTTCTGAAGGGCGAGGACTGCTGGCACGCGGCTGGATTCCAAGCAAGTTCGGCATACGTACGACGGAATGCATCTCGAAAATTTCTGTCGCATGTAGCGATCAGATCAGATGAAATTTTAATTCCTGAGTCGGTCACAAGCGGATGGGCAGTTCCCGAGAGGTCGGTAAATGCCGGTGAGTGACTGTTTGTTGGAACTTGGGGCCCGCGGTTACTTTGATTTCACAGATAACTTACATCGGTGACGATGTACCGCTTGACAGCGTTAAATACAGTATGTCTCAAGAGGGATCAGATCAAACGATCGGATCTACATGAAATCAGCCGAAGTGGATCCCACCATCTGTGCATATCTACAAGGACGAATTTCGGCTTCATGCGGAATTCAACGTCTTACTACTTTTCACGAAATTCGATTGTCGTCTGACCTACACAGGAGTGAGCACCGCGAACCATTCTACTATGAAGTCACATACCAGTGACGAGGTGCGCTTTTGGCGACGTCAGCCGTCGTCAGTAGGAAACGAGACTTGCAACGTCTTTGGTCGTGCCCAAGTGATCAACGCTGCCATTTTTCAACTGATTCAGACTCGTGAGCGGAGATCGAACGTGTGGCTAAGCATATGTGTAGGACAGTACCGGCCGGTTCAACGCACCTCCTTCGTCGCCCGTGTATTTCACCATGTCGTGTTGTAGTTTATCGACTGCGACCATTCTTAAATCAAGGAGGAAGCACATAAACACTAGATAATGACTAACGCATCTGTGTTTCCACGAGCCCTGACGCATGAGTATTGACCGTGATTCCGTACCTACCAAACTCGATGGCTAGATGTCATCAGATCGCTCCATCGAGAGCCCGCATCATCGTCTGGGTCATTCCCCTGACCTGAAGGTTAAGTAGCATGGTAAGCCGGTCAAAGTTAAGAATCAACACTCATAAGTACAATGATGTTAGTATTTACATAAGAAACGCCGACAAAAAACTATCGTACATACACCACGTCGAAGCTGGCATGAAAGCCTACCCAAGTGTTACAGTAGTTAGCGTCTGTGGGTCATAACTGAATGGAAGAACATTGCATCGTATCAGCCGTGGTTCTGGGCATATGCTCCTAAGACGGCGTTCGTTCCGATCGTCCTGCGGAGACGCAGGTGGGGTTGCCAGCTCCCTTGGGAAACATGATGCAGGCTAACAAGTACAAGGTCTTCCATCCTGACGTGTTGGGGCCCGATCCTCCATCGTCCGTCCGACCCCATCTCCATGGGTTTCTTGCTCATGGTATCCATGAATTTCTTCACGCCCTTCGCGACGACGGTCGCTAACTTCGCCTTGTTGATCACCTGACGGACGCGACTGTAATCTTTCGCAGAGACCTGTCTGTGCCACGGTGGATACCCTGGCCACTGGAAGGTCCGTCACGCACTCTGAAATGGCAAACTTAAACAGGGCCGACCTACATTAAGTCGAATGCCTATTGTCGGACCGCATGACTCGGACGGGAACGCAGGCTCGGTCCCGCCGACTAACTGAACTGATTCGCTGGAAAGCAAGCGTTGGATGGGTATCCCCCACTCAGGTGAGTCTTGTTCCTTGAATATGATGGGATCGTGAAGGGTCGCTTGAGATACGTATCGCTCC
>JBBPMC010000462.1:0-16547 GCA_038090115.1 Strobilomyces echinocephalus | reverse complement strand
GGGGGGGGCGGTGCGGCGGGGGGCGGGGGGCGGGGGGGGGGGGGGGGGGGGGGGGGGGGGGGGGGGGTCAAAGGCCGCATACAGTGTGGCGTCCTCGTCCTTTCTGGACAGAACCCGCGTTCTGGGCGCGAATGAAAAACGCGAGGACGTCTGCGCGGCGTCAGAGTCAGCGACGCATCGTATGCAACACGAAACCCGCACCTCCAACGCGCATCCTGCTGAACTGAGCAGTGACGTGACCCTTGTCGACATTGGCAGACTGGACGGCGGCGAAAAGGTTCTGTAGCATCCGTAAAATGGCAGGCCATGGTGATTCACCGAGGTCGGCGACGACCTGCGCGTATGCCTCGGCGGCACCGGGAACAGCATCGATGAGGGTCTTCAATTCGTGGGCATAGGCGTGGTCGTCCGAGTCCGCGTCGGGAAGACGCAACGGACAGAAAACGTGATTGACGATGTAATCGAGGGTGAGGTCAACCTTCTTCCATGGGTTCGCTGGAGAGGTGCAGGTGGGAAGAAGAATGAAGTCGGATCCGACGCGTTGCATCAATCTTATGCTTTCATGCCCCTTGTAAACAAGATTTCTGCCGGCGTTTCGGTTTGACATCTAGTGGATAAGTATGATTATTCCAACGCAATCTATAGGTATCTATCTATATCCATCATCAAATCTGACCCCGTGTCTGACTCAAAATACATTTCCAACACCTCGTCCTCTTCGCTCGAGGCAGATGCCTCAGTCGCAGTATCTGACTCCCCACTACTCGAATACACGTCTTCAATATCTTGCCAGCCATCCTCGATGTTAGAACCGGTAGTTGGATCGTCATCACGACCCAGATGGCTGACTGCTGGGAAAGCCTCGCAAGTGCCGGTGCTTCCTCCGCAGGGCTCTTCGACTGAGTTGGTCATGGTGCTGGGAGGCTTAATGTGAGAATACGTATGCCCGATGCCCATACCCCAATAGTAACGCAAGAGCATGTCTCGATCGACAAACCTACCAAACAAAGAGTGTCAGTCGCCTACAAATTCAAGTCATTGACCTGAAAACAAACTTGTTGATATAGTACTGCTTTGAATCATGTCCATCCCGGGATGATCTCGACATAGCCTGACCATCAGGATGCAGCCTGCCCTTGGAGAAATCAGGGATGAGATGGCAGCTTCTCAAAACGTCTGCCGGGTCGACGAAACCAAAGGCTTCATCTTCATCCATGGGAACGAAGCGTAGGATGTCCAGCTTACAGGCATTATGTCCTTTATGACTTTCTATAATTTCGAACCAGCGGACCCAAAGGAATTCGAGGCGGCGAGGCTGGTAGTCTTTCAGCCCTGGACCATTGTAAATGATGTTGGCGTGAAAGATGCCGAGAACCCTTGCATAGCAGAATCGATCAGTGGACTCAGAGTTTGGCATGCCAGAAAGAAGCATGATATCCCTGTTGTCTGTGTTCGGATTGATGGAATCTTGTGCCCTGCGAACATCGTATGTGGTATAGTTAATCCGCATCAACCGATGCCGGTAGATCCGATCATTTTTGAACAAGACCTGACTATGCAAGACGGTCTCGGAATCAACACTTGGAGCATCTACATCCGATGGCGGAACAGTGGATCCGGGACCGACCCCTTCAGAGGCCATGCCACCTACGTGCATCTCCCTGATTCGAGGAAGTAGGTGCCCCTTAAGTTTCAATGTGAAATCCTGACAACTAACATTAGACGCCAGTTATAATATGCGTATGAAACCGACCTTTGCAGCTGGGTCTTCTGAATGTAGTCGGGTAAAAACCCTCAGATCCTCTGGGTAGTTGTGCGACCTCCCGATAACGTGATGCTCTTTAGGTGCCTTGGGCAGCCTTTCGCGCGGGACATTGGAAGACACGCGGGCACGAATTTGGTGGATGCGTGCTTGACGCCGTTCGATCCGCGTCAGCTGTCTGATGTATGCCTTTCGGCTTGTCCTTGCAAATCTGGACTTTCCGACGCGATGCTCTAGCTCGCCCTACACGAAGTCAACACTGAAATCAGAGGCATAAGTATTGATTCACGAAACAACTCACCGGCTGGGTTGAGTACGAATCTGTGGTACCATATCGCCTGATGGTCTCCGTGTAATCGCCAAGCGCATGTAGCTTGTAGGTCTGAAGGTTGAATGTTTTCTCGTGGCGTACAGATGCAGGCGGTACATTTTCTTTAGAGGGTCGGCCGTTCGAAGTGTTTGTTCGAGCTTTGCGTCGGTAACGTCCTTCAGCTTCTCGCTTGAGTTCCTTGGTGGAAAATGAAGAGCAAGTATTTGACTGAAAGGAGCGAAGTTCTGTCCCGAGAAGGACCGTCACATCATCCATGACTTGAAGTGTTTCATCTGTATGGATCCGGAGTTTTGCGAGACCGTGCCAAGTGCCGAGATAGAAGAGAAGCTTAAGGACATTCGAATTATGGGGCTTAGGCAAAAGGCCATTGAAAACAGGGATGGCACACTAACACGTTTTGAGTATAAGTAAGCAAAGCTCTGAGGAAGGAAGACAAAACACACCTGAAGCAAATCTTCGAAGTCCCTCGCCGCCATTTTCTTCATCTCTGAAGAGTTACGTGAAAAACGCCGAATCGTGTCACCACCGAAGCTAGGTATTTGACGATAGCTGTTGCTGAAGAATAAGACATGGGTTGATAAATGCAAGTGATCTTGACTCTACCGTCGGTCAAGCTCAGTGAGGATATTCCCCTTTAGGCTGTCAAGAACTCGAAGAAGATGCGTGAAAATTGACTTCCAGACTCCAAGCTCAAATTCGTGTAGTAGATCAACAACTAGAATGCGAAAAAGGTCAAAATCTGCGGTATGAATTTTCTCGATGAAGGCATTCTAAGAGATCAATCAGAAAATGGTTTTGATTAGGTAAGCAATTCCCATACCGATGTCGGGACTAGTGATTCATCTCTGAGGAGGGCCTCGACGTGAGCGTTGTCAACCGCACAATTCTGCTCATAGATCAGTTTCCGAGCATTTGTAATTTTTTCCTGCCTTTGTTTAGTGTTCGTATGGACAAGGGAACTCCGCTGAAGTATGTCGGTCTTTGTGCCTAATTCTTTCGCCTGCGAGAGTGGGATCAGGCAGCGAGGACAGGGACATCGTCCCAGATTGCGAATGGACGCAATCAAGATCCTGATAAAATAATGAGCGATGCACACTAACGATCGAGCTTCCAATAGTACTTCTCAGGGTAATCAGCAGAATACGTGAAAATCCGGGGATAGAAACGGCGGGTAACGCCATCGCAGCACTTAATCACTATCCCATGTTCATACGCGTGTAAGAACTCTGCATCGAGTAGCACTTTCCACTGTTCGTGAAATGCCTCTCTATGGCAATGTGTGAAAAAGGAATCACTGGGTGCCTTGCCTCCAGAGAACTGAGCAGCAAAGTCCTTGAAGTCGTCGGGAAGCTTCGGAAATAAAACTTTGTTAGGTCGCAGCTGAATGGAGGCGACTCGGAATACTCACCGTTTGAAAGTATGCTGCATGGCAGCAAAGCCTACAGGACGGTTGACATCGTCGATATTTTGATTCGTTTCCAAAGTAGAGATACAGCGGCCAGAGTTTTGCATGTCCGAATGACGTGAGGTGAGTGGAATCAGACCATAGCATTATGCCAGCGACGACCCGAGGAAGATCGCATCCGGGTTCAGGAGGTGACTCTTGCAGCTGCTGGTGGGCTCTGATGAACGCATCCGAGGTGTAAAGCTCTCCGTATACGCGGGTGTCATGCTCTTTGTGTGATGGATACCAGCGCAGTTCGTAGGGTTCGTAATGGAACTGAGACGAGTATGATTCATCGCAGATCCTTTCACGAATGATTGATGTCAATGAACGGTGGTAAAAATCACGGATGTGATAGATTTTTGGTCCGGGTTCCTGGAAACGACTATGGAAAGGAACGGAAACTGGCACTGCCGTGTGCCTCCATCCATCGTCTTCATCTAACCAATCACCAGCGTCTGGCTCATTATCAAACTGGTTTTGACCCAACACCTTGTCGACCGCCTGCCAAGTTGTTTTCGCGACCTCTTCCGGATGGAAACCTTCACTACCAACAATGTCAAGGAGCTCGCAGAAGCTCTCTTTAGACTTCTGAGCTCCTTGGTTCCAGTACCAGTCTCCTAGCCGCATAGAATTCTCATTTGGGTATGGATAGAATGGGTTTTCTGATCCTGGTACGTTGAGACCTTGCTCTGCTGGGGTATTTACAACTACGCATTCGTTCGTGACTGAGAATGGGTCATCGGGGTCATGGGTTGGGATCGACTCAGTATGGTAGACTCGGTACAAGCCGAATTTGTTCTTCTGTGTTCTGAAAATGTGGCGAATCGACGAAAAAAGTGAGTTGGCCAACCCATTCGTTACGGAGGTCGAAGGACTAGAGTCTGGGGCAGAAGCGGGTGTAGAGGTGTACTCGGAGTGGGAAGTGGGTGTGGACATAGGCGCATGTTGTGTAGCGTTCATGACATCGGGGGGTAAGGGCATCAGAGGCTCTGGTAACACGTCTCTGAAACGAAGTGGTAGGCGTCGGTTGAGTCGACGAGGACGACGTTGCGCGAGAGACGTTCTATCATCTTCAATGCACGCAGCTCTTACGGACTCTGACGGGTCCTGTGCAACGAACTAGTACTGATCAGCAATTTGTACGTTCGAGCGCACAGTAACAATCTGACTTACGCCGGAACCTGCATCTCCGCTGTTCACCTTTGAATTAGGTGAGAGCCCAACATTTGGGTCGTCCACTACTGGAGAGTCAACTCCAAGCCCATAAGTTTTTTCGGTGCGAGCCTTCTTTCGCTGGTAAAGTTCCTTTGCCTTGGTTAGCACACTTGAAAGGCGCTTCTTCCCCTTCTGACAGTTTTTCTCGTGCCTCTTGAAGGCACCTGGGTCGCTGAAAGAGCGATGGCAAACACAAACCTGAAGCAAGGGGTTCGACATCTAAGTTGAACCTGTACGAAGCCCCAGGTTGCCGGGTGCTTCTGGGAATGTATCGGCAGTTTCACCTGCTAGACCCTTTTGAATGTGTGACAACCTAAGCAGACGGTTGGAAGGGAACTAGCGCTCAACTGTCACTCGGGACATCAACGTGGCCCCGTGGACCACATAGATTTACTCTGGTGCCGTCTCCTTGGCCTGGGTCGTGCCAACCTGTAGAGCAGCTCTAGCAACGTAATGTTTTGGACTGCAATTCGTGAGCTTTGATTGGCTGGCTCGCTTCAGAATGAATTGGAGTTACCTCACGGATACCGCAAATATTTAGTAGGTACAATCTGCGTTTTCCTCTCGTTGTCTGACAGATCAGCGGCCGCCCGTCATCCGCACACTTGCCGTAATCGTGCCTTTGCATGTACCGGTTAGTATGTCGCCAGTGTTCTCCTGCGCTCATTGCCACACAGCCTAGCACCAGCTGAAGAACATAAGTATGATCTTTAATAGTAGTACTCGGGTTTTAATGGATACACGTAGTGCAGGGAGCTAACGATTCGTACAACCCATACCACAGATCATGGAGCGGAAAACACAGTACACCTGACGTATCATACGGATGAGGCAGGATACTCCATAAAAAAGCTGTCCATCAAGAAGTATATTATAAATACCATTCAGAGCTGCTTTGCAATTGCTTCGTGAGTATGATCCATGAACACATGGGTACACAGCCTTACTGGTTCTATGGATCAAAGCGAACACTGGAGACGGCGTCAAAATATCTGCCAGTCGCCGTGCCAGGATCGTCTGTGACATAGTGGGCATCCCAAGTACGCTTGAGAAATGCTGCTCCATATGCTTCTGTAAGCACAGCTTCAGACTCCTCACAAGCTACCTGTAGCGCAGCCAGCGAAAGCACCGCATTTTTCTTCTCAGCAAGCGCAGAGATGTACTCTGAAAGCACTTCGCGGGCAGGCTTTCGTCGTGCTAAGATTTCAGGTCCCTATATTCTGTCAGTGTTGGATGTTAGAGGGAGGGGGGAAAGAAACCATTTGGTGAGCCCTCCTCATCAGTTGAGCTATGTATTCAAGCCGATGGGCATCCGCATTGGCTGCATCATTGCTGGTCTGAGAACATTCTGCAGTGGACTCGGAACTACGAGGAATGGCTAGGAGTTGCCGAAAAATCCAGTTGCCAGGGATGGGTTGGTATCCCACAGGCGTCTCCAAGTCTGTGGAAGCGTAGCGAAGAGAATTGAAGTGCCCCAAGGGTGATAAAGCCGGAGGGGTTGGACTTTGAATTTCAAGCATTGTGTCCCGTGAGATATGGAGGGGGGAGGATTGAGATTCAGCTTCAAGCTGCATGCCCTGCATGTAAATGGTACACGGTTGCAGTGCGTGGTAATTGCGTGGATGCGGCTGAGTTGGGTAATGGCCAAATAAACCACAATTCTTCGCCGGTGACAGTCACGGTGCCCAGGCCTCTGGTAGAACTTATTTCCTGGTGGCTCAACTATGTTCGCAGGGAGAAGGTGGATATTTCTCATCTGGGCAATTCCGAGCCCTGTTTCGGTGACGTGCATACATCACGGACCCCTTTACGCCGCACAGCCCCCCAACCATCAGGCCTCAGGGGTTTTTACCGCTGGCGCGGCTCCGCTTTGTTCGCCGTTCGATTGTTTTCCGAAGGCTCACCAGCTCACCATATCGCTGCAAATTGCATTCAATTTCAAGGACCCTTCTCTTAGAATGGGGATATGATGGGGGCCCGTGATCGGATTAATCACAGGCCCCGCGTTCGATCGATCTCCGAAGCCTGCCGACTCTCGCAGCTGGTGGAGCTCAGCTATATTCGCCGTCCGATTGTTTTCCGAAGCTCGCCACTTCCGAAGGCGTATAGCCAAGAACATTTCATAATCCAATGGTGACTCAGACCAACGCAGCGTGTCCACTGATTGTTCAGCGCATGGACGCGTGACGATGTGTCACGATCCGTTTTGGTCCGTCTCAAACGTCAGTTTGTCGTGGATAAGTATTAAGTAAGCAGCCATTTGGCAATATTGATGGAAAGTTTTCAGCACGTACCTCAGTCATTCTCAGGTTTCGAAGGGCCTGCCGACTTTCGCCGCTGGTAGAACTCAACTATATTGATTGTTTTCCGAAGCTCGCTAACTTCCGGAGATGCATGGGAGGTTTCGGTGAGTTCATGGTGGTCACATCGCCGCAATCACATCCATAACTGAACTCTTTTCAGGGACATGTAAGCCCATCAGGTAACCTCTTCATACCACCCTCACGCATAGAGTCCAACTTACTCCTCCTCTCAACCATGTCCAACGACCCAGAAGACTTCGAAGGTCAAGGTGTCAATGACCCTCCGGCGGCAGAGCAGTCCAGTAAGTTCGTCGCTCCCTTCTCATGTGCTACTGATAGTCACCATGTAACAAGCAATATTCTTCCAGGCTCTGAATGAACGATCGTTTGA
Source organism: Strobilomyces echinocephalus (assembly GCA_038090115.1). Taxonomy (NCBI): domain Eukaryota; kingdom Fungi; phylum Basidiomycota; class Agaricomycetes; order Boletales; family Boletaceae; genus Strobilomyces; species Strobilomyces echinocephalus. The sequence continues at coordinate 9,098 of JBBPMC010000462.1, read as the reverse complement.
CTGGTGTCTAATCCGCATCGACGCGATTTCTTTTTATAGGTACTACCTCTGCGCTACGGATTGTGCACCTGGCAACGCAAGCTCGGGACTGGTAACAAATTCAATTAATGGCGCCATCGAATCTGTTCGCCGACTACTGGGTCATCCACATGGATGGGTTCCAGAGAACGGCATGTTCCCTTTTCAGCCTAAACAGAACAGCTGCTAATCACCCCACAGTGCAAATCACGGTCGGCAATGAACTCTACAACACTTCCTTGTCGAATCATAGATTTCGAACTGCTTTTAAAGCAGAGGTAATGTTTGTTTGGATCCTCAGCGTTTGGATCCACTAATCTCCAAATACACAGGTTTCAGCCACTCGTCTCGACCTTCTGCATAGGGGATTTAGTTGCACGCGAATACTCCTAGTGCCCTGTTACCAGCAAACCGGTGGATTCCATTACCCCCGCATCGTGCTTCTCGGGAGTCTCAACGATGTGGCGACTGCCTCGCAATGGAAGGCTCTGAACAAAAAAAGTCTCATATGGGACGGCGTGTACGGATTCCCCTTCTTTCATGTCAGCATGCCCCAGACAGTGAGTAAAATATTACTCGTCTTGTACACACTTAGCTGACGTAATCGTACTAGTTCACCTGGTTTGGAAGGCCAGAGATCCGAGAATTCCTATATCATTTCTTCCGTAAGTCGAACTCAGTAGGATTCATCGGTGTATACAAGCATGTGCAAATTGGCGGGCTTGACTTCTGGGTCGAAATCACGCACGCGACGGATTCAATGCTTGCTTTTGGTCTAGGATGGGTAAGTATTCACATATTTCAAACGTATTTACTTTATTATTGTCTGATTTTCTGTATCTTTTAGATCGCGGCTGTTATAGAAGCTGAGGCTCTACGAAACAATCGGTTCACGGAGGGTGTGGTCACGGTACGTCGCCGTGACCATTTCCTAGGGCTCTATCGTCAGATCAATGAGTGGCTGCGGGGGCTGAGGAACGGAACCATTGCGGGACTCAGCGCAGATTCGAGAGCTCAGGCATTGCTAGCACTCGACAACCTCAGCGAACTCTCCGAGCCAGTTCTCAGTACCTATCTGAATCACTGACGATTATGTACCGCCTTTTGTTTGCTTTTTCCGAGTTATATTCCGACCTTCTCCATTGCCTCCTTACCAAATGTCTTTCTAACAATCTATCGATGCCACCGCTGTGTTGTTGCATGTCCATATCTTCTCGCTCGGGCTTGCTCATCAGCCTGAGGATGGGTCCGAGTTGTTCCGAACCCATGAATATGATGCCCTCACGGGTATGGTATGTGATTACTGTACCGTGCCATCGGGTTCATCTCGCGACTCCGTCCTCATCACCGTATCCTTTCCGCTAGCATGCCAACTTCAAGTTGACGTTGCCCGCCAGCAAGCCTACAGCACTGGCGTGTTCACCTACGCTTCCCTTGTCTTTGTTCGCTCCGTGGCAGCGTCAAATCGCTCGCGGGGGCTCGCCATTCGCCCCCACGTATAGAACCCCTGCGATCCATCCTCGTCATGAACAAGCTCCGGACGGACCCGGTCATCAACGCGATCGACGACCTCCTCCAGTCTGTCGTCTTTCCTCTGGAGGAGGTCGTCGTCCTCGCCTCCTCGACTCACGCTTCTCACTGCATTGTCAGACATGTGAAAAAGACGTACCCGGGGGTCAAGGTGTTTGCAGAGGACCGGTCTGACAAGCCCCAGGGCGCTAACGTGCGGCGACCCGGGCAACAGTCAGAGAAGATTGACCTGGTCGTCACGCTCGGAGGCGGGACGATCTTGCATGCCGCATCGCTCTTCAGCATAGGAGCTGTCCCGCCGGTCCTCAGCTTCTCTATGGGTACCTTGGGGTTCCTATTACCCTTCCGTGAGTTCCCGATTGACACAGCCGAGCACGAATGTCGAGTATCTCCCTGAAAATAAACAGACTTTCGCAAAGGGATTGGAGGCCGTGTTTCAAGGCAAGGCCACGCTATTGAACTGAATGCGCCTCTCATGCACATTCTATGACAAAGACGGGGAAAAGATGGACAACGATGGTGCGTGTTATCCACTTTGCTTTTACTGACAACAGACCCTTACTATATCCATCATTCAGAGTGGCAAGTCATGAACAAGGTCGCACTGCACCGCGGCTCCAGCCCACACCTGAACACAATCGATATCTTTGTTGATGGTCAACATCTGACGGAGGCCGTGGTACGTCCGGTCTGTTAATACTTATGACCAGGCCATGATGCTGATGTTGGCAAAAGTCTGATGGCTTGATTGTTTCTACCCCCACAGGCTCGACAGCCTATTCTTTTTCAGCGGGTGGCCCTATAGTTCATCCGTCCTTCAGTGCTGTGGTGTTGGTCCCAATATGTCTGCGGAGCCTCTCCTTCCGCCCGCTTGTCTTTCCATCCTCCTCTTCTGTTACGTTGCGTGTGAGTCATACACGTTCCGCCGAGTCCAGCCATGCCCGTTTCAAACCTTTGATCCCCTTTCGCTCTCAGATTAGCGACCGTAGCCGTGCTGCAGCTGGGGTATCGATGGACGCGTTCTAAACCCCGGGGACTCTTGTGACGGTACAGATGTCGCCGTACCTCGTCCCCTGTATCAACCGATCATCAATCTCGGAGGAGGGCCAAAGGAGACCAGAGGAGGGTGTGGGTCCTGGGAAAGAAGACGATTGGGTGAGGGACATCAACAATCTGCTGCAGTACAACGCTACGTTCCGCAGCAAGGCACTTTTGTGTTACAGCCGCACATAGCACAATTATATGATAGTGAGTACTCACGGACATTCTGTGCATGGCATTGCTGACGCGTCGAGGGGTTGTCGTGTGCTACCAGCCTACTACTGGATAGATGTACAGTCCGATGTATTCGGAGGTTCGTCTGCCAATCTTAAATAGCCGAGATGAACGACTCTGATGCAGGATGTCAGATGGCTGTTGTAAAGCTAGCGCTCGCCATTTTAAACGCGCGCTTGTAATGGCGCTGGAACTTACAGTCTATGAATCCCCTCGTACAGTGGGTAGACGCCAAGTTGCTGAATCACGTGTTTTTGAGCACCACTGCTCGCCTTGCGCTCCCGCCACTCCCTTTCGGTCACCACTGATTGATCACACCCGCTGTGCTACTTCGAGCCCGACCGCTCGCCTCGGGCTCTCACCATACCATTTCAGGTGCAACCACCATCCCGCCGTGCTCTTTCGAGCACGACCGCTCGCCTCGCCTTCCCGCCACGCCGTCTCGGGCGCGACCACCGCCACCGTGCTTTTTCGTGCACCACAGCTCAATCACCACTCCCACTGCACTACTTCGTGCACGACCGCTCCCCTCGTGCTCCGGCAACGCCGTTTCTGGCCTAACCACCTCGCTGTCGTGCTTTTTGGAGCCCAACGGCCTGTTTCACGCTTCCTACGTTTTCGAGCCCGATCGCTCACCTCGCCCTCCAACAATGCCGTTTTTGGCGCAGCCGCCGCCCGCCGTGCTTTTTCGAGCACGACAGCTCGTTACGCACCACCACCGTACCTTTTCGAGCCCGATCGCTGGTCTCACCATCCCACAACGCCCTTTCTGGCGCGACCACCGTCTCGCCGTACTTTTCCGAGCCCAACGGTTCGTTCGCACCCCGTGCCCTTTCGAGCCTGATTGCTCGCCTCGCGTTTCCGCAACGCCATTTCGGGTGCTCCCACTGCCCTGCCGTGCTTTCTGGAGCCCAACGGCTCGTTTCGCGCCCCCACAATACCTTTTCGAGCGCGACCGCTCGCCTCACGCTCCTGCAATGCTGTTCTGGGCGCGACCGCCACCCCCCGTGCTTTTGCGGGCCCAACGGCCCGTTTCGCATCCCCACCGTGCTCTTCCGAGCCCGGTTGCTCACCCTCCTGCAACGCTCTTTCGGGCGCGACCAGCGCTCGCCCTCTCACAACGCCATTTTGGACGTGAGCAACGTTCGCCGTGCTCTTTAGCGCCCGCCGTGCCCTTTTGAGCCCGATTGCTCGCCCCGCCCTCCCGCAATGCTCTTTCGGGTGCATCATACTTTGTTGGTTGCCCCCGTTGTGTTCCTTTGAGCACCAGCGCTCGTTTGCCATCACCGCCGCCTTCTCTCGAGCTCGATCGCTCGTCGCTGGCTCCCATCGTGTCTCATCAAGCCCAGGCCCCGTTGCTCGTTCACCCCGCCCGCCGCGTTTTCTTGGGCCGACACTGTCTTTTCTCGAGCACCAGGGCTTGTCGGTCGCTCCTACCGTGTGTCGTCTGTTGGCGACACGATTTCCCCGTCAGTAGTATGTTTTTTTTTCGTATTTATTGTATGTTACAGTACAAATTTTTGAGCAATGAATATATTTATCGACGATGACAAGTAAAATAAGCTACTGATCTAATTATCTAATATACCACTGTGGCACTGTATGTACAAGTTTATGCCAGCTGGAAAGGAAAATGACAATATCTGTTCGTCTTTCAAAAACTGTGCCACCAGTGATATGACATTACAAACTGAAACCAGTGTGATTAGAAGTAGGTAGTGCCTAATCAGAGTTGAATCTTTCTGAAATCGTTCCTGCAAATGATGATAAGAGCTTTTAATGTAATCTCTTATGCTCTCAACCTTGTATGTGTTTGTCACATATAGCTAGTTATGTCATCACCTCACCAATTTCCTGATGCCACTGCTGCCAGTAGTGGTTGAGGTGAGTCGAGTAGTTTCTTGCAATGCAACATCATCCGAGTCAACTGTGTGTTCCGTGCAAGGCCCACTGATGCGCCACTTCTTATTCTGGTAAATTTCTTTGGCCCGGCTGTTCCGTGATAGATTCAACTTCGAATCCACGTGATTTCACTTCGCGCCTATTTACTGCCTATAGTCAAGTGGCACAATGCCTCGAGAGGATATTCGCGGATAATAATTCCGATGTCCCCAAGCTGGTGATCGCGTTCGACGAGGCACATTCGCTGACTCTAGTAAACACTGAAGGGGAGGTGTATCGCCCCGCGGATATTTTCTGCAGAGTAGTCAACGAGTACTCTCATCATGAAAGTCATGCCGTTTGGACCGTGTTCGCTTCCACTACCTCCAAAGTAGCTGATTTCTCGCCGCCTAATCAAAAACGTTGGTAGAAACTTCCCCTCGTTCCGATCTCTTCACTAATCCATCTTTCAGACAACTCTGCTCGTGTTGCGATCGAGGGTGAGAGGCTGTTCCCACCTTACACACAACTAGGATGGGATCAGAGCGCCATGGGTCTTGGAGAAATAAATGTCGAAAATGTGGCCGAGCTCAGTCACATTACAGGTTACGGACGACCTTTGTGCGTTTACGTTCTATTGCCTTCAGCGGCAGCGGGCACTAACCTGGTCGTCCGCGCGACTCCGCAGGTGGCAATCCATAAGAACTGCCCTCGAGTCGCCAACAAGTGTGTTAAAGCTCGCCTCGTCGAAGTTATGCGGGGGAGGCGACTTTAATGCAACCGAACCACACCACGTACTTGCGGTGTTGGGACAGCGATTTGGCCTGGATGTCACGCTCGGACACCCGGATTCGGTCGGACATCTCGAGAACGCCGTCGCGAGCCACCTACGCGTATGCCTCTCGACGACTTTGGATCGCAACTGGAGGTTCACGACCTATCCTTCTGAGCCGCTTCTCTCCTGTGCAGCCGCAAACACTCTCCATTCTTTACAAGGGCGGTTGGACACGGCTTTGGCGACTCTCTTGCACGTAGTCAACTCTGGAATGATCGAGATGGGCCAACGTGGCGAGCTCGCAAGCAGATTGTTATGGCTTCTGGCCAAGGATCTGTTTGTCCGCACGGAGCAGAAGGACACAGTCACGAAAATGCCATCATCGTGGGATGATCATCTGATCGACTGTGAGATGATCCCCGTGGTCGATTGGCATGAATTTATATTCGGACCACGTATATGGGACGAGGCGTCGCTCGCACGGAAAACCTTCCAGAACGCATATCTGAATTTTTCGCACTGGGTATGTATGAAGGCAAATATCGCTGGCTCGAAGGGATGCAACACGATAGGGTTCGTGTTTCTCTTTTCCTTCTGACCTCTGGATTAATGACACCATGTTTAGATTGGAAGAGTGGACGCTGCGGCATTGGCAGAGGACGAGCGCGGTGCAATGCTGCCACCAACAACCTCTCATCGACAAGGCGATCCCCATCTACTTTAGAGGTGGCCCAGAAAATGCGCCAGCGCAGTCACGCATGTCGCACATTTTCATTTCCGACAAGGCGCGCGAGTTGATGTCGTCCAAAGCAGAATTAGGCAAGATCACTCGACGAGATAGAACCATCGGTGGTGACGAGGCGTCCGAATCGCTTCCTTACATCGCCATCTTGGCCGACCTGGGTCAACCGTCGAATTTCTCGGTCACTTTCCCAGAGCGCGAGGTCAAGGACCGCTGTCTGCGAATCTATGCTGCTGGCGTCGACACGACCACATATCCCTTTCTGGCCAGGTATCCCGCCCTCATGAAATTTCTCCAGGACATCGTACGTCTTCAACAGATTCCAGAAATGGAGTCGCTGTTCAGAGAGTACCTGCATGCGCAAGCCACCTTTGGTTCCACGTCGGCTGCAGAAAATATGCTATGGGAACACGGGAAGAAGGTTCCGAATCTGAAAATCAAAGTATCGTAGGTTGTGGTGACGTGTGGGTACGATGGGGGCCAGTACATAAGACAAATGTTTATTACCAGATCCACGTTGGGCATGTCAGTATGTAGAGGATATGACTGCACCGAGACTAGCTGGTATATGTAAGGCTGGCGATGTTCACGTTGACGAGCCTTGGTAACTGGATCGAGTATGGATCCGAGCCTGTGGGGTTATACGTAGAGAAAGGCGGGGGAATCTTAATTGGACAAAGTTCATACGTACGATAGGGGCAATGCTAGCCTTGCTTGTCCGCAGAGAGAGCCGATATTTGTGAAGCTGGGTATCAGGGACAGTTTCGAGTTAGGTCCAGTTCGCCCCAAACGGCGTCAAATGTGTTGGTGACAGTGTCATTCTCCTTCTGCCTTCCTGGAGCGCCTCGTCGATACGCGGCAGGGGAATCAGTCGCCGCGCCATCGTACTGTGTGGCAGAACTAAAACGCCGTTAATCTGGAAGTACCAGTGATCATCGGAGAGACCTACCGAGGAGAGACGGGCGATGGCCGCGACGATGTCCGTGCTCTTGTCCATGACGATCACAGCGCCGGTACCCAAACCCGACTGTGCATCTTTCAGCGTCGGAGTCGTAGTCCGAGTCCATGAGCACCTCGGCGCATTTGTCGATGGGCAGTACAGGGACGGAGCCCTTTGAGGGTGATACTCATCTCTTACGCACGGGTTGTTGACGTGACCACTGATGCAGAAGCGCCCGCGTCGACAAATCGTGGGTGTGACAGCGACGGTCTCAACGTTTGCGACGGTCGTCGGGCAGCCAAACCGCCGCCCAAATCCTGTCCCTTCCACACCGCTACACGGCTCGCTTCGCCGTGGCCTGCCTCTGCTCCCCAGCAAATTCCGTGTGAATCGATTGGGTAATACAGCTATAAACTGTAAAATTAGAGTTCGGTGGCTGCTGGAGTACGCATGCACTAACGAGTACCGTGTTCAAGCTATTATCGATGTGCGCCATACTACGTCTACCTCCGTGCCCTCATCGAATCCCTCGAGGGCAAGCAGGGTAAACCCTGTTTGAAACCACCTTTCCCTGCCGACGTGGGCCTCTTTTGAGCCTCTTGGCATTAGGGTGCTGCCACTACCCGCCCTTCTTGAAGGGGCCACCGTCATCCAGCGAAGGATTCAATTGAAACAAAGGCACGGATATGATTCTCGTTCATAAAATCCTACAAATTCCATTTTGTATGACAGCAGCAGACGATGTATACAATAGAGAAGAGCTTCAGGGTACGCTACCATTGATCAGCTGTGCCCGAACTTGCACCAACACCCGTGGCGCTAGACGTCTGGTCCTCGTCCATGATCCCGAGCACGTCATCGAACCTCTCAGCCTCGTCCACCGCCAACCTGTCCTCTTCGCTCCACGCCCGCCACTGATCCTCGCCATCTCCCTCGCCCTCGCCCTCATCCTCCAGTGCGCCTTTGAAGTCCTCTTCCTGCTCGTCAAACTCGAGCGGCACCGGTCCCTCGTCCCCTGCCGCATGCTCGCGACCACCTCGGACTCGATCCATCTCCCTCCGAATCATCCCGCCTACGCCCTCCATCATCCTGATCGGGATCGCCCCGCCCATACTCATGCCGGAGAGCGCGGCGCGCGTCCCCGTCCTCGCCCGGGCTGACTGCTGCGCCGCCCCGTTGGGCAACATCGGGATCGGCGCGCGCCCCCCGCCCGCGCTGGGATCGTACGCGGTCTCGGCCATCGCGCTCGCGAGGGGCGCATCGAACGACGACGGGCCGTGCCCGTGCCCGTGCGAACGTGAACCAGAGTGCGAATGCGACCGGGCGTGCGAGCGGTCCGACCGAAGCGCGAGGTCCTCCACGAAGTGCGTTCCAGCCCCGGCGGACGTAGCGTACGCGCTCGCCTCGACCTCTTTGCGCACCTCGATCTTGGCGCCCGAGATCGCGAGGCGGTGTCGTCGAATCAGCGCGTGGTAGTCCTCGCCGAGCGTGTAGAACAAGAACTGGTGGGACAGATAGATGGAACGGGGTACGAGACCCGGCGATCGCGCGCACGTCGACAGTTCTGCCTGCGCGAGCGGGCTATACCGAGGTCGATCCAGGTCAGTGTCGAGACGAGGCGAGGGAAGAGATGAAGACGTACTTGGACGATCCGGGCTTCGCTTGTTCCCCTACATCCTCTACCACACGCTTCACCTCACCCCAGTCGTGTCGTCGCTTCAACTGCCACGTCGCCACCGTACTCTCCTTTCCCACCAACTCGCTTGCCGCCTCTAGCATCTGTTGCGTCAAGCCCGATCGTCTCCTCATCGTGTCCCTGGCCGGCGAACGCTGCACCGGTGGTGATACGCTCAGACGTCCAGCGGCGCCACCACCCGGTAGAGAGATACTCGTCGCCAACGAGGCAATAGGAGACGAGAAAGGAATGCCCGAGTCGC